>JACEFZ010028289.1:82500-320000 GCA_014155875.1 Cepaea nemoralis | reverse complement strand
GCCAAAATGGTACGACAGAATCACCAATGTTGGGCTCAAGGGGAAAAACAAGGGGGGGGGGGGGGGGGGGGGGGGGGGGGGGGAGGGGGTGAACTAAAAAAATTCAAGTAAATCAAGATGTGCGGAAAGGACACTGGCACTGGACAGAACATGCATTGAGAACACTTCTTACAAACTATAACTAGATCGTCGTTCCCAGGAATCCACATGGCCAACACAACAAGGATTCTTACAACACATAGGAGTGAATGACTTCTAGGTATAGTAAAGTTCAGAAATCACTGACAAACTACTGAACGTAACACTTGCTTAGTACATCAATAGAAGCTGTAAAATGCAGGTGTTGACTGCGACGTCCCGTAAGGGATACGCAACAAAATTTATTATTATAGTTAAGTTAATTGCATATCCTTCACAGGGCGTCGCAGTCCACCACATAATTTTTTTTGCCTGTATGTGATTTATTGGCAAGTTTACGTTTAGTAGTTTGACATTGCTTTCTGAAATACCGGAACTCATACCTTTGTATGAGACACCAAAGCATAGCGATCTGTTTCCAAATCGCAAACAACTGTTTCGAAGGCAGTATGCTGAATTATGAAATGCATTCGTAAATCCTTTGCCACAGATCCAGTCGTAAGTATAATTTTCTTTCTCATATCCTATTTTACAGGACTTCACTGTCAACACCAGTTAGTTAGTTAGTTAGTTAGTTAGTCGACAGATCATCCTCGTTGCACATCGGACCATTCAGTCCATAAGTGCTCGGATCCCCTCCTCAGCAAATCCCGCAGCGTGTAGCGGCTAACGACGCCAGTTCTGTGTTGGTTTATCAATCTTCTTTGGCTTCCTGCGTAGTGTTCTTGTTTGGCCACCCCTCTTTTAATTTGCTGCTCTCGCAGTCTGGCCAATGTTGTAGATTCACAGTCATCACTTGGTTCTTGCAAAAGTCTCACTTCTCGTAGAGCATTCAGAATGTCAGCCTGGTCCATGGCGCGTCCGCCCTCCACAGTAGCCTCACCTGCGAGCTTGTCAGCCCGCTCATTTCCTTGTACTCCCGCATGCCCTGGCACGAAGATGAAACTAATCTTTGCCAGCCGAGACCGCTCCAGAGGCAGCAACCATTCTCTTCGGATCGACCCCTCCTCTATCCTCTTGATCATGTTCATTGAGTCGCTAAGGAAACAAGCCCTAGTGAATGTCTGTGTCTCGAGCCATGTTATTGCTTTACTTACTGCCATGACTTCCATGGTCAGGCTACTTGTGGTTTCAGTGAAAGCACCAGAGTCCTCCTTCACAATTCTCCCTCCAGCCCGAGCTGTAAAGGCCCATGAGCTTCTCACATGTCGGACGACCGACCCATCTGTGTAGATGACAGCGTCACTGTCTAGCGAATTCTCGAAAATCAACGCTTGTACTTCAGCCTCCACAGCAGCCGGATTTTCTTGTCTGCATTTTCTATCTAGTTGGATGCAAACTGAAAAGGATGTGCAGAAGTCTGTTGGCACTTGCACCCACTCCTCGCCAGGTTCTAAGTCCTCCAGTGAACACACCTGTTGAAGAATGTCTTCGGCTTGACCCATCCATGACCGTCCTCTTTTTAACCTGCTGCCCTTCACCTTCCTAATTTCACTATGCAGTGGATGCTGTGTGTTTGCGTTAATTCTGAGGTAGGCGCGTGCCCTGCAAACTTGCATTCTCTCTTCAATGGTTGGAAAATCAAGAAGGTAGCGCATCGCCCTGCATGCTGTATCTCTTGTACATCCAAGAATAATGCGCATAGCTTCATTCTGTATCCTTTCCATCCTTTCTATCTGCTTATGGCTGACAGTCAGGATTGCCATTGCATACTCCAAAACAGACATGACCAGCCCCTCGTACAGAAGACATAGATGGCGCTGCTCACAGTTTGCTGCCGCCATCACCCGCATCGCTGCCAAACCCCGCTTGGCCTTTGTTATCACCTGGTCTATGTGCACATTATAAGCAAGGCTTCGATCAAACCGTATCCCCAGGTAATTCATTGCCTGCGTTCTTTCCACCGTCTCTGAACACAGCATTACAGTTGGTGTTGGGTTGTTGACAATATGATTATTCAACGAGAACCAAGTCACTGTTGCCTTTGTTGGGTTGACCATTGCCCCAGCTTCATCACACCAAGTACTTATGCGATTGAGTTCGGTTTGTAGTTCCACAGCAACCTCCTCTCTATCCTTACCCTGACGATACACTAAAACATCATCGGCATATGACAATGTCCTGCCAGGTCCAGTGATCTGCTCACTGGTGATTCTCACTGTGTAGGCGTTGAACAGTACCGGAGATAATGGTGATCCCTGTGGTAGGCCAGGATATATTGTTGTTGGTTCCGAAGTCCAACTGCCACATCTAAAAACTACTTTCCGTTGGAAGAGGGCTGCAGCGATCCAACTAAGGAGGAATGGACTTATGTTTAGTTCAAGAAGCTGAAACATTAAAAAATCCAGTGGTACTCTGTTGTATGCGTCCTCAAGATCAATCGCTGCAGCAACGGTTTCAGTGCCTGAGTGGAAACCTTCATAGACATCATGGGCAAAGACTGCTGCATTGGTCCAGGTTTCTCTTTTTGGACGGTACCCACCCAGGGTAGGTGGGAAAACACCTTGCCTCTCTAGTTGGCTTGATATTTTCCTGGCAATTACCTTCTCCAGCAGCTTGCCTATTGTATTCTGCATGGTTATAATTCGATATCCCTGAATTTTTTTGTGGTCTTTGTCAGGCTTCGGCAAGGGAATCAGATAGCTGTGTAACCATTCCTCCTTGATGCTAGCACTCCCTATACTGTTGTTGTACATGTCTGCTAGTTTCTCTAGCTCATTGTCGGTACACTTATTTATGTCGTCGTATCTTATGCCATCAGGACCTGGAGCACTGTTTTTTGATCGTCGAAGCACAGCCTTGATTTCTTTCACTGTCACTGTGTCTTCCTCCTAAGTGTTCTGGGCCTTGCATCTGTCTGAGGTGACCTCCTTGGCCAGATTCCGGCCTCCCATGTCTGTCTGGTTGCTCTGCTCAAGGTAGCGTTCAAAGAGGGCTTTGCCCTTGTCCTCGTCAGTCCTCTGCCAGATGAGGTCAGCACCTTGGAAGTCAGAAATGCTCTTATTCTTGACTACACCACTCATGCTTTTATGTAGTCGCCAGAACAATTTCAGTGACTTGTCTGTGCTTACTCTTTGACACACCTCTGCCCATTTTTCGTTTTTAACCACCTTGACCAGTTTTTTGAAATAGCTTACTTTTGTGTGCATCTCTCTTTCTAAGTGCAAGCAGGGACTAGGATGACCAGCTCTGTTCTTCTTGGCATTTTGCCATCTCCTTACAGCACTACGCTTATCCACCCAAGCCTTCTCCACCTCGAAACTCCACCACGGTGGCTGCTCCCAGCTTTTTTTCCTGCCCTGAAACGTTCTGCGCTTGTCACGTCTTATTTTACTCACCACATCTTGCCCTGTACTGTCATACTGGAACGTCTTTACCTTTAGCTTGTGCTGCCTGGTTCTGCCTTTCTCCACCAATATGCTGCAAGGGTGGTGGTCGCTGCCATGGTGTCCTAGGACACCCCATCTACACACTGTAGTGAGTGAAGGTGAAACTAGCGCCAGATCAATAGCACTGTCCTCATCGCCTGGACGGCTTGCTGTCCTGGTACCAGGTCGATGGTTTCCAGTGCAGTCTCGAGCTCCTCCCCTTGTGTATTGGAGGAAGTGTTTCCCCATGATCTGCCTTTAGCGTTGAAGTCACCACAGAAAATAACATTCCTCTCGTGGCCTAATATGCCACTTAAGCACTGCCACTTCTGGGCGTCCATACTCGCATTGCGGGCATAAACATTAACCAACACGAATGGTATACTGGAATGAACTCTCAACGCCTGTATTTGTATATCGTCACTGTCCCAACTGGACATGTCTAGCTCTGACGCCACCATGCTGTCGCGAACGAGAATCGCCGTTCCCAGATGTCGTCTGTTGTAGAAACATTTGAAGCCGGCAATTCGGAGTAGCTGATCGCCCAGTCTCGTCTCCTGGAGTGCTACAATGTCGTTCCTGTAAACTAGGGTTTCTAAAATAGAGCCCCGTTGTTTTACACTGGCACAGTTCCAATATAGAATACGGATGTTCCTGAGTCCTAGACGGTGACACTTGAGTCTAAAACGTCTCAAACCCCCGCGCTTACCTTGCTTCTTTGTCCCTGCGCGGCTACCACGCCGCTTCGTTATGTTGACTGTTGACAGCTCGGAAAACACACGTTGTTCCGCCATGTTGAAAAAACGTAAACACAGACTGCTGATAACCACACACGCTGCTGAAAATTCACTCAAGGATGGCTTCGCTCGATGCACGAACTCCGTAGCACCCGCGCAGATCTTGAGTAGAAACTCCTGGTGTTACATCCTGGCACACCAATTACACGCAAGAGATGAATAAATCCATCCCCTACGCGAAAAAGTTAACGAACACAAAACAACACGACCATCCGTCGCCATCTTGAAACCGGAAGTCAACACCAGTATTTTACTACAGTTGTTGATGTCTTGGCAAGTTTTAATTTCAGCAGGTTGCCATTGCTTTCTGAACCAACGGCTCCCATACCAACACGTTAAAACCTCAGCGCGACACGGTCTGCTGCCAAATCGGCCGCCGCTGTGTTTCGAAAGCATGGTAAGCAGATCACGAACCACATTCGCAAGCTTTTAGCCACGGAGACCGGCGTAGATTTAATGGTGAAGAATATTGGTAGGAAATGAAGGAGCTGAACAAAACAACACATGTTAGGAAGGCTTCGTGTGAGTTGATTAAGTTTGTTGGTTTTGATCGGTGGATAAAAGGCAGCAGAAGAAGAAGAATCCACATCCCGTGAGTATTCTTCGTTAGAATTGCCTTACATTATATTCTCGTTATTTCGATGTCAGTCTATATACATCGGTTTGTTCCCGTTAGATGTTTCTCTCTGAGCCCTGTACTATTACACCTGGGTTGCCGCAGGGATCTGCTTGTCCCCAGTGCTCTTTAATGTCTACACCAGCAAAATAGCAGCTATTGAGACACCAGGTGTGGGTAGAATCTTGACATTTGCAGATGATGTGCTGGTGTACAAACAGGGGAAAGTTTGGCGAAAGACTTACGGATGTCCTCTTAGTCGAGAGAGTAAATTGAAGTACTTGGGTATCACCTTTGACAGGTGTTTGTCTTTTAAGGATCATGTGGAGGTCTTGGTGTTGAAGGCTGGTAGGGGACTTAATGCATGGAGGGCTATAGCAGCAACCGGGATAGATCAGACGATGCTGTACAGGCTCTTTCAGCAGTTAATAATTTCTGTCATTGTTTGGGGCTGCTGACAGTATCAAAGAGCCAGCTTGAAAGGTTTGAGCGCGTACAGAATGCTGCCATGCGGTTAATCCTGGGGTGCACAAAGGACACACCAATTATATGCATGAGGCATATCCTGGCGCTACCAACAATAACTGATAGGCATAGGGTCCTTCAGGCCAAATGGTACCTGAGAGTTGCCGCAGATAGGGATCACCCGCTGCATGCAGCAATGGATATGGTCAAGGGTCATAGACTAAGACGAGGCAGGTCCTGGATAGCACAGGCGGAACTTTCTATACGTCAGGTGTGTGATCTAGAAACCATCAATCGTGAAAGAGAGTGGGTTGAAGGTCCGGAAGACATCATGGACTGGCACAATGTAATAATAACACTGGGTCGTGAGTGCAGAGAATTGGCAGCGGGCCACACTGAGTTTCAAGTGCAACAGCTGATCCAGAGCAACACACATCAAGGTGACATAGTCATCTACACCGATTCGTCAGTGGTGAGAAACTGGCGTAGTGGATGGGGCTATATTGCAAAGGCTAATGGACGAGTCTTGAAAAGGAGAGTGGCATATGTCGCTACGATCTCCAGCATGAGAATGGAGGTGGAGGCAGTAACAACGGCATTCCGGTGGCTAGAGGAGACTACTGCAACACACATTGTATTCATTACCGATTCAAAGAGTATGCTTAGTAAGGTGGAGAAAGGAATGTTTCGTGTGGAATGGCTCTCGTCGCTTCAGAGATCACAGATTGTGAGAATTGTATGGATATTTTGCCTTGGTCATGCGGGGGTACGGGGGAATGAACAGGCTGGTAGGCTAGCAGGAAGGGCACCTCTTGGTGGTAGTTTGCCTATGGGCAAGGGGATAGGTGGTCGTGCGCTTGTGGGAGCAGGTGGAGAAGGCGAAGGAACAGATTGAGAATCCATATGTGGAAAAAATGAGATTGCGGGGGATCGGCAGGGCTTCTTGAAGAATCTCAAAACTGAGAGGGAAGACCAGGAGAACTTTTAATCAGATGGCGGTGGGAACTATTAGTAGTATGACTCTTCGATGGCTGTTAAACGAGTAGACGGAGCACGTATGGGAATGTCCTGAGTGCAGTGATGTCGGTTCTTAACTAGATTCAACTCAACTCAAGTCTCTCTTTGTTTTCTTGTTGGCTTCTATTTGGTCATGTCCACAGAAGGGGTGCGGTTATGTGTTAGTGATCTTTGGTAGCGACACCTGTGGTTCGGATTCAATCCAAGCAGCGCCTGGATATTTTTATACGGCTCTAGGATCGACCTAGTCTCCTGATATACTACCGGGTAATTTTCAGGAACGTCTGCACATTTTCTGGGGATAAAAAAGTCGAGGATGGGAACTGTTCACTTCCTCGCTTAATACCGGAGCTTCAGAGTATGTGAAGGTCTACGACTTCACATCAGAACAACAGTATATGTAATATGACTGCCTGTACAGACATAGACTCAATCTCTATATGCCATTACGTTTGCTTATACAAGGCATAATGTGCTCATGTTAATAACGCTGCAGTTTTACTGTTGTTTTATTTTAAAATACACACGCTTTAAAACGTTCATAATTGAATTTAGTTTTGAAACTAGATCTTGATTAGTTTTTCAGTACATTTTCACCATCTTTGCACTAACAAAAATGGACATCTCTTTGGGAACACTACAGCTGTCAGCACAGTGGCAAACTGCCGCGTTAACAGAATTTATAGATTCAGACATACATATACATGATAAAGATAACTACTATCACCGTTTTATTAACGCTATCTCTAGGCAATTAACTCTGTATTCCTAAGCGATTTACTAGAATACATGTTTCATTCCTACTTACAGATTTATTTTCCTATGTCACTAAGGATTGCTACGTTTAATTCACTCTGTTTTAAATATTCCTTCAGATCCGTTTATCTTAATAGTATTTACTTAATATGTTTCTGATTATGACAGCAGTTAAGTTACAGTAATAACTGCCTGGGAGAGAATGAGTTAACTGCTTCCTGCAAATACTTTTATTTTTTATTTTAATTCAAAGCTTTACACGACACACATTTTTTATGAATAACCATCATAATGTGGTTAATTAAAGCTGTTATGCTGACGTCACTTCCTCGGTCGGTTGTCGTTCACTTCCGGAAAAAATAAAATAAAAGCAACGTTAACTTTCCCTAAAATATTCATAGGGTAGAAACACAAGTTTAAACATTAGCAAGGGTTGTCACTTGACCAGTAATTTAGAATGAAGGTTTTTCTTGTCTTAGCTTCTCTTGTGTTGCTAGTGAGAGTAAGTATGTGTTGTTGTTGTGTCTTAATGTTTGCTACTGCAGTCGGATATATTTATTTTATTCCCTCAGTTCCCGTGTTTCCGTAGTTAAAAGTTAATTGCATATGATTTACAGGACATCACAGTCCACCGCGGCATTTTTTTGTATTTGCTCTTCGTGAAATCTTGGCAAGTTTACGTATGCCGTTGCTTTCTGATGAACTGGCACCCATACAATTTCGTTAAAACAAAACAACAGAAGGCAGTCTGCTGCCAAATTGCCCGCAGCTGTTTTTTTTTTTTCGAACGCGGTATACGTGATTACTAACAGCGTCCGTAACTCCTTCGCCGTGGAGCCAGCGTTTCCATAATATAGTTTAGATTTGTATATTGTATTATTATTATATAGAAAACGTATATTGTATCATTATATTTTCATACATCATTGGTTTGTAATGAAAGTAAAGCATTCATCATTTGATCACATCTCTAGACCAAGGGCTGGGAACGTCGGTCCGTATAAGATAAGAGATACGCAATTAGTTGGTTTGTCCCAGCCCAGGCAATCGCAGGTGGGAATCGAAATTCAGCAAATCTTCTATAAACGTTACATAAGCACTGATGAATTTCGCACATTGAAGAGGCATTCGCTGAAATATGAATATGCGTTTGGAACAAGTTACTGCTGCAAGTAATGCTTTTAATCTCTTGCCATCGCAAAGTGACGATGCGTTCCAGAATGACCAACCAAACCTGGAAAAGTAGTTGCGAATAGTTTCATCATCGTCAATACCAGCTAATATTATACGTCTCAACAAGGAAAAGCATTTTGAGCCATCACATTAGCGGTGATTTAATTAAATGCGTGGCTTAATATAGCTGGTTAATTCTTAAGCTGATAATTTTGTGTAATCTGCGAATGATGTTAGAAAAATACAAATGACTTTTGGAAGAAATAAAAGAGTCCCCACCGTTAACCTAGACGATGCCTTAAGAGATCCTCTATAAAATCACAGTATCTTGTTCCTTGTATAGATATAAGCTTTTCTGAGGACATATACATGTTCCATTATCAAACATATGATCAACACAGAAATTCTTCTTCTGCTCTTTATCCCTAATGGAGCATAGGATGTCAACAAACTCGAGCCATCCCGTCCAACCCTTTGCTATCTCTCTCAACAACCTTCATGTCCGCCTCACATTATTAATCGAATACTCTTCTCCGTGTGTTTAGACCTTACTCTATTTCGCTGGCTCTATGGGTTATCGACAAATCATTTTCTATATACACTATTATCTGGTTTATAAAATGTTTGTCCCATCAAACGCCAGCTTCTTTTCCTCACCAGTTGCATCACTGGTATTAGTTTATTTCTGCCCATGAACACCACCCTGGTGACTCTGTCATACCAGTGGATTCCTTCTATTCTGCAAACCTGGCAATTCAGAATTTATTGTAGTTTATTACTAACTATTTGTGTCCTTCTTTATGTGTCTGATACGTACGGTAGTACTGATTTACATTAGAGTTTGACGTTCTGAGTTTAGTCCTAAGCTTAATTTCCTTAACTTAACATAATAAATCGGCGGTGAACGGGTTCCTGCTGTGGGGTTGTTTGCTATTGTCGTTGTTGTTGTCGTCGTTGTAATATCGATAGTATAAATTCAACAAATTACTGTATTTTACGGCTGTAGCGTGGCCACGTGGTACCTCAAAAGTCCGAATGTGTTTGCATTATGGCGAGGGACATTGGTAATAAGACAAGCTGACTCACGAGCAAGCAGCATTGCAGTGTTGACTACTCTCGTGTTCAAAGCGAACGAACACAATAAAGAGAGGAATAAGAGAAACTACATTTTACATGTATAGTGTAATTGTAGAGACAGCATGATTATAAAACAAAAAAAAAATTATAATGAAGTTATGAATATCCAACTTCAAGAAAGTGTCTTTGGGATTTTACTGTATGCACTCACAAGCCGTCTATTTACAAACTCATTTTTAGAGTACATCAGTTCTGATCTATAAGTAGAACAAAAACAATTGCTCAACATTTCAGATTTCGTGTTGATTTTACTGGTGTTATCCAGCGTTTTAACTAGTCTGTAGTAGTGACTAAATGTGACATTTATTTGTGACATGAGAAGCATTGCTTTGCCAGACGTGTATTAGATCGCTTCTTCCCTGAAATGTTCATGCTTGAGAATTAATTAACTCGAGTGTCTTTTTTCCGTTCATGTTTCCATTCAATAAGTAAAAAGACATTTAAAGTAAGTTACATGTCCATTACAGGTCGTTGCAATTGAGTTGTCAACCCATTATGTAAACGTATATATTTTGCTCAGAATTACCTGCACATCTTATGAACCCACTTGTTGTAAAGATAAAACCAACCCTGACACCACTATTACAATTGTCACGAAGCAATTACCTGCTCTGTGATGCAGATGTGAAACGATAGCGTCATGACATTTTGTAGGTCTCAGTGCATGCAGGAATAGGAGGTGGCCAATCTTTCCCCTACTTTTACAGATGACGAGACTCTAAATCCTTAGCATATCATAAAAGATGCCAAGAAATGTAAGGAAATATAAGAATCTCACTCGAACTCAACACATTTTCCTGAAAAGTTTCTTCCACTGTTCAGTGTTTATAGCAATATTTGCCCATCTCCTCTCCCACAGCCTGCTTCCTGGCCTAGAGGTTAGCGACTTTTCTCCGTAATCTCGTATACTCTCGTAGGTAACGTGACGACGGTGAGAATCAGCAGTGGTTCGAATCGCGTCGGTAACTTACGGGGTATGTGAGCCGGCCGCTCAGAAAGCAAGTGGCAAACTACTGAGCGTAGTCTTGCCAAGAAATCAACAATCAGCTGAAAGATGCTAATGTTGACAGTGATGTCCTGTCCTCTCCCACGCAAGGGGCGAAGTGAGGTCACAGTTGTGTTAATTTCACCAATCTCATCATTATGTGTGCTTGATCTGACTGTTGTCGAAAGACTTAATAAGCCAGGCCAGGCTGAAGTGATTACAAATTGGGTATTCATCTGTGGTGATCGTGTTGTAATGGCGTCGTGAAAACCTCTCCACTTGTCCGAGTATTTTGGAATTGATCAATTGTAAAGTGAGTGGCGGGGGGCGGAGTTTAAATGTCTGCCTCTGGCTGGGGCAGACCTGGTTCCATTCAAGCGATGACTGTGTGGGTTGGTACAAATAATAAAACGAAGGGATTGTTACAAATAAGAAAAAGAATGGAACTGTTACAAATAAGAAAAGATGCGATTATTACAAATAAGAAAAGGCTGGAATTATTATAAATAAGAAAATAATGGAATTATTGCAAATACGAAATAGATGGGTTTATTGCAAATAAAAAAAGGGTGTGATTGTTACAAATAAGAATGGATATTATTGTTACAAATAAGAAAACGATAGAATTGTTACACACACAAAAGTGTAGTATACTAGCCCCTTATTCTGACTAAGACTGAAAGTCTAGCCTACTCGGACAAGGACGAAACACTAAAGGACCCCAGTGAATGTTAAAAATCTCTCGGTACCTGAAACTCGACAAGCTCATGCTGAATAGGCCTCACGGCGTTTTGGATGCACAGTACGAGCTCCTTATTTGTGTAGATCAATTCATGGGTAATGTGGTCAATATAATCCAGGCCGCTGTTACTTTCCAAGACATTTCCTTGTACCCATTGAAGTGTGGTCAAGCTAGGAGTTAACGGCAGTATGTAGAATAAAATCTGCATCGACGGGGATTAGAACACATGACCATAGGGCATGCGTGCTAACTACTGCCCTACCGCGTCTGACTGTAATGTTAATCCTATATGTCTCATAAAAGTATCCGTCTTCCTATGGTTCTAGGGAGTAATCTTGTAATGAATACAGCTCCCAACACCCCCCGTTCTTCTTTGACTCTTTCCACGATATTCTTTACATTCGTCTCTAAACCAACATCCCCGCTGCCTCCAGTGTTTTCACTAGTCCATTACATATTGTCCAGGATTGGTATCCATGCAGAAGATTAGGCCACGTACTCATTTTCAGTTGGCGATGTTTTGTTCTTGCCCTTATATTTCTGTTTTCATGAAATTGCTAATTCCTGTAAAATAATATTTCTACTTATTAAAATTAGTTGCATGTCCTTTACAGGACGTAGCAGCCAACTGCAGCATTGTTTTCGCGGTTTGTGATTTACTACACAAGTTTACGTTCAGTAGTTTGCCATTGCTTTCTAAACGACCGACGCTCATACCATAGTATGTAGGTCAGCATGGCCGAATGGATAAGAACGCATGTCCTTAAACATCCGGTGTGCTGATGCCGAGATAAGGGATTCAACCCCTACGCCGGACAGTTGGTCTAAAATGTTGACCTATCGTCCTTGACTTCGGGACGTAAATTACAAGTACCTCTGAAATCGGAGTGGGTTCGCCTGATGGCGAGGGACACTAATAATAGAGGAAAGATAATACCCATTCAAAATTGAGTCCAGCACTATTAGAAGTTGTGTGTATGGTTTACGCTTGAGTTCAAAGCGAGGGAACGAAAAAAAAAAAGAAAGAATTACCATGGTATGAAAATCATACCAAAGCGGTTTGCTTCCAAATCGTCTGTAGCTGTATTTCAAACACGGTATGCAGGATTGCGAATGGCGTTCGCAACACCTTACGCCACAACGCCCACTTATTACATTTACCATAAATATTTGAGAATGATTACATCTTGTATGAGTGCAGCTCTCTACTTACGCTGAGTAAATTTACAAGGCCGTTTATGTTCGCTTCACCTAATTAATGACATCTGAAGTTATTCAATGACTAATAGCTTCTCATTTAACGTATATCAACTTTCATCATTATTTGTGACGTTTTGAAAGTAATTTTACAGCTGCTGTTTTTTTTTCTTCATATTCATTATCTAAATTTGTTAAGCTAGTTGTATGTTCTTTAAAGTATGTAGCATTTATTGGCTGCTTGTTCAGTAGTTTGCCAATTATCTCTGAAGTGCCGACGATATTGTGAAAATCAGCAAAAACCAATCTGCATCCAAATCGACTGAGACATATTTCAAACCGTCGCCCAAGTATATCAGGAATTGTGAAGCTGCGTTCAATAACCCCAAACCATGGAGGCTAAATGCGTATCTGTAATCCATCCATAGCTTCCCCATTTAAGATAAATTTATGACATTTGTTCCCCAGCACATTCCATAGTTATGGATTCACATGTATGATAAACCTGACTAGTTGAGACTCATGTCTAAGGGCTTCTAGATTTTCTTAAAGTCGTGGTACACGCGTTACTTCAGTGCGACATTATCGTTATTTGTGGGTGACAGAATCGAATCTTGGTGTACCCAAAATGTTTATGTGTTATCTGATTTCACTTTCTGTCTTGTTCTGTCTAGTAGTATCAAACAATAGGCGTAATATTGCTATGCATATTTACTTTATGTTTACAAGAGGGTAGCCATACATTTTAACCTGACATTGAAAGAGTGAAAAGATAAAGTTAAAACTAGACCCATTCAAAGATCCTCATAGTTGCAGTCACCATGAGAAGTACGCATTGGATTCTTTAACTAGTTCTCCCGCTATAGTGCAGGGCGCATGATACCCCATTCGTCAAAGCTAATACTCCAATGATTTTCCAGAATATGGGATAAAACAGAGCTGTGATAATATTCCTTATGTTACAAGGGATAACACCTGCAGAAATACATAGGGGGATTGAACCAGAGTTTCAGGATTCATGTCCTTCGTGTGCGTCGGTTTCAAACAAATTGTGTAGACAGTTTAAGTGTGGTCACCCACATGTTACTGACTTCCTAATATCTGAGAAACTGTCCTTAGAGTGCTGCAATGAAAACGTAGCGATCATCATCATCATTGTGGTAAGTTAAAAAGAAATGAGGATGGGATCCCCAAATTCTAACAGCAAACTGTTAGAGAAACTTGAAAATGGCTCGTTAAGAATCCCTAGGGGTGGATTGTGATTAATAGTTGAAGTTTCTTCACAGAGGGCCAGTGGAGCCCAGGAAGTTCACAGTATTCCGATAAGGGAAATTTTTCCGTGGGAAAATCTGAGATACTCGTATTTTTCTGGCATCACATTCGCTACCGTCATGGTTTGTAATTATTATGCCTTTTTGAAGCACAATATAATTTACTATCGACTGAAGACGGCAAGGTACCAATAGATATTGAACGGAACTGCTAGGCCGCTCTGTTAACATCATTATTATCATCTCCTTCATGATAGCAAGCCTTTCAGATTGTATTGAAGTCGTCTAATCACATCGATTTAGTGTTCTTTATTCTTGGCAATTCTCCCCGGCTTTGAGTAAGACTGTAGTCAAGTTTGCACTTATTCCTGTATAAGTATAGTTATTTCTTGAAATTTCTCTTTTTATTTTCTTTTGGATTTCGCCTTATAGTATTTTCGGTATTAGACCCTTATGTCGCCTAATAGGACAAACTAAGGCAGTTTACTTTATGTTTACAAGAGGGTAGCCATACATTTTAACCTGACATTGAAAGAGTGAAAAGATAAAGTTAAAACTAGACCCATTCAAAGATCCTCATAGTTGCAGTCACCGTGAGAAGTACGCATTGGATTCTTTAACTAGTTCTCCCGCTATAGTGCAGGGCGCATGATACCCCATTCGTCAAAGCTAATACTCCAATGATTTTCCAGAATATGGGATAAAACAGAGCTGTGATAATATTCCTTATGTTACAAGGGATAACACCTGCAGAAATACATAGAGGGATTGAACCAGAGTTTCATGATTCATGTCCTTCGTGTGCGTCGGTTTCAAACAAATTGTGTAGACAGTTTAAGTGTGGTCACCCACATGTTACTGACTTCCTAATATCTGAGAAACTATCCTTAGAGTGCTGCAATGAAATCCTAGCGATCATCATCATCATCATTGTGGTAAGTTAAAAGAAATGAGGATGGGATCCCCAAATTCTAATAGCCAACTGTTAGAGAAACTTGAAAATGGCTCGTTAAGAATCCCTAGGGGTGGATTGTGATTAATAGTTGAAGTTTCTTCACAGAGGGCCAGTGGAGCCCCGGAAGTTCACAGTACTCCGATAAGGGAAATTTTTCCCCGGGAAAATCTGAGATACTCGTATTTTTCCGGCCACACTTGGCTCCACTCTATTGTAGTAACTAATATATTCTAATTAATATTACACAACGCCAAGTAAAACACCAAACACCAAGTGAATCATCAAAACACTATAATGAGATAATATAGTGGTGTGCTCCTGTGTTGTGTGTGTTAGCGTGGTATATGATGTCAGATACACACATTAGAACAATACCATCAATGAGGTAGTAAACAAATCATCAGCACAGTTAAGGAATTAAAGTTCCAACTCTAACTAATGTTGATTCATTAATGGCACTAAACCAAATGTATGTCACAGTTCACTGCATAGCATCTATATATATATATATATATATATATATATATATATATATATATATATATATATATATATATATATATATATATATATATATATATATATATATATTGTTCAGAATGTCCCCTTAAGGCTACGCTAAATGTTCCTGAGGCATCTTGAACTATACCAAGGTGATGTTCTTGAAATCTTGCGTTTAAAGAAGTAAGTACTCTCGGGTAGGTCCTACGTGGGATGATGTTACAGGGGGTATCTCGGTTCTAAAAATCCCGGACAACACAGACTGTACTGACAGGTACTTAGCTGTTCATTCCTGGGCTGCAGGGTTGTGGCATAGGAGAAGCAGCTGAGGTAAAATGATGCTGTTCCTCCAGAATGACCATCATCAGCATACAGGTCTCTGCCCAGTTTAAGTCTTCAACTTAACCACCACCCTTGAGAAATAGGACCAAAAACCATATAGCTATCTTTCCCAAGAGCTGGGTTAGGGGGAAAATATAAGCGAAGGGAGAAGGGATCCTTTCCTTAGCTCAGGGTAGTCCAGCCTGGCTATCCTGTGTGCGTGAGGTTTTTCCATAATCTCAGTTGGAGGTGTCCACCTCACCTACTGGCACGACATGTCCTCTTCCTTCAGGCGTTCTGCAGGCTAGTCCTTCTCTTGTCCGTAGAACGACATGAGCCCACTGCCTTGTCCATGCTTTCCTTCTTCCGGGAAAATACCCGCCTAACCCTTCATCATTTTCCCATATTCCCATAATCATCAATACACATCTAAAATCTTACAGGGTAGGTTTTAGAAAAGTATCATTCACAAATAAAACATATGAATTATTGTAACACAAAATCATATAGAGTCAGAACACGCAATACACTTTAGAACATAATTTTCCAGACATAGAATATAATGACTATCTCTGAGAAAGGATCATAGTAGTTTTGTTATAAAGTATAGATCGTCCCTGGAGACTCTGAGAAAGTGTATCACTCATCAAATACATGACTAACGCATCAAAAGATTCATTAAGAATTCTCCATGCCGAAGGATGACTTATCTACTCATCAGAATAGTTTCTCTAAGTCAAGAAAATCTTCTCTATCTTCTGAGCCTGTCTCTAGATTGATATATATTCCTTATCACAACGAACAAGTGCTCTCTATAGAAGACATCTATCTGTTAACTTTATCCATTTACAGAAGTGAGGCATATTAATTATTAATTACCTTACTCCCCAGGACAAGTATTATATCCACACACACAATCAGAAAAACTTCTGCTCTCTAGATCACATTGTAAAAGACTGGCCCGTTAAGTTTCCGCTTTACTTTATATATCTCCTTCCACACCACAATCTTTGTCTCCACCAATCCTCTCCATAAAACTTTCCCTTCGACGTGACAATGACTAATTCTCCCAACATCCATCCAATTACCGACCAAAGTACCATCAACAATTCCTGTTTATCTTTCTAGTTTCTTTGTTGCGGGCACAGAGTTTTTACCTGTAATGAACATCAACCGTGCTCTACGACCTATGCAATTCTCTGCTAATGAAATCACAACACCGCAGTTTGTACTATCTTTTCCGATGTAGGTCTCAGTTGACAGGTGACAGGTACTAGATTATGATTTAGGGGAACGGCGAAAGTCTTTGTTCACGCTGAATCACTCTGCATTTTCGTCCTGGGGTTTAAGTTTTGGAAACTTAAGGAAACTGCTTGCCGTCTGTCTTTCCAGTAGAACACTGTTGTCTCTCCTATTTTGCCCTTGTATATGGTGCGGGCGATATTCGTATCAAGACGGGCATGAGACATGTCACAATCATCATCATCATCATCATCATCATCATCATCATCATCATCATCATCATCATCATCATCATCATCATCATCATCATCATCATCATCATCTTCCACTTCTGCCGTGAAGCGTCGTGGGAATTAATAATTTGCGCTCCAGCGGCCAATAGGCGGCACTGGATAGTGTCATTCCATGTGATTGTACAATGTCTTTGATGTCGTCAATCTATTTTCTTCTTGGGCGTCCTCTTTGTCTCGTCGCAGATGGTCTTTGATGTAAGGCCAGTGATGGTAGTTGTTGGTGATGCATTCTAACGACATGGCCAAACCACTTGATCTTCTGTCTTTCGATAAATGGTATTGATCCCACTGTCTGTCTAATAACAAAATTTCTTACTCGGTCTCGGATTGCCAAGTAGGCAACTGGCCTCAGGCATCTCATCTCACAGGTGTTAATTTTGTGAAAGTATGATTTGGATAAAGTCCAAGTTTGAGATTGGTAGCATAGAGTTGGTGTGAATATGTTGTTTATTATCTGTCGTTTTGTTGACATAGGTATATTTTGATGTTTCAGTATGGGTGATAGTTGATATATAAGTGCACTAGCTTTTGACATCTGATTTCTATTTCTCTTTCTAATCTGCCATCTTCTGTGATCATACTTTCAAGTTATTTGAATTCTTTAACTTGTTTCAGAGATGTGCTATTTATCTGTATAGATAGTGGACCAGACGATCTGCTAACTTGCATTACTTCGGCTTTGGCTGTATTTATACTCATATTGTATCTGCTGCATGTTGAACTCAGATTAGTAATATGACTTTGTAGTCTGCCCTCGTCGTTATAAAACAGACACTGATCGTCTGCAAGTAAACGTTAATTTATTTCCCGTGGATCAGTTGTTTCATCTGAAGGAGAGTTCTAAACTTTCTGAATCAGTTCTGTCAAGGCTTGCTTCTTTGGATATTCTGTCCATGTAGATATTAAATAGCAGTGGAGAGAGCAGACATCACTGTCTCATGCTACATAGGGCAACACATGGTCTCTACATTCATACTAAGCTTCATGTCTCCAATTAGACGTAGCAATACTGAAGAAAATCATTGCTACGAGACAAAAGTTATAAGTTTAGAATTAATTAGTGCTTTATAACTGAGAGAAAGGCCAGAGAAAATAATGTTACATATCAGAAACATTAGAAAGGTGTATGTCTACTGGGTTCCTCGCCAGTTAATGCGTGCACGGAAGCAAGCAATGACATATCAATGTCAAAAGTTGCTGGAAAAGTGCTAGCCACAAATATGGTGACGACCATGGTGACAGTAGATGATACTTTGGTTCTCCATTATGATTCCCCAATCCAACGTTTCCAGAATGTAATAGAAACCACACAGCACCCTATCATGTATCTAAGCCGAAAGCCATAACGTATGCAGGACAACTGGTACTGACTGCTTTTTTGATGACAAAGGTGTTCTATTAAAAGAATATATGCCTTTTGGCAACACTTGTTAATGGACAATGATATGACAATGTGTTTAGCAAACTAAATTAATCTGTGACCAGAAGACGAGGTATAGCAGACACTATAATATTCCGTTCTTTCAAGACAACTCACCGACTCACAAAGCACAACATGCGCAGCTAGCAGCCAAGGACATGTATATTATGAATCTTCCAAACCCATCATATTCTCGAGATTTGGCGCCAGCGGATGTTTTCGTTTCTCAACTCTTACATACTGCTCATAGAAAAGTCGTCACTGTCGTGTGATGTTCAATGCCACCTTGACTGGCACCTTGCCGTCTTGACAGACAATAGTGTGCAAATGGAGTTTATGCCTATCCATAACACAATGTCTGGGCTGTATTAAGAGACCATGTGTTGCCCATGCAGCATGATCCCTCTCTCTGGCCTGTCTAGTTTACTCCAGAGGAACTATACACCGATACATCTGGAACCAGACAGGCTGTAGAAGTTTCCAGATCAGCACAGCAATGCTGTAATTGTCCGCCTAACGGAGCTTCCATCCTAGACCAGTTGTTGACCACGGCTTAGGGCTTAGTCTGCCCTGCCATGACATTTAGTCTTTAGGTTGCATTTCCAAGCACAAGACCACCAGTGATGATATTAGTGTGTTTTTTTCAAACGCTGACTGTGTTGAAAAGGAATAAACGCTACTCACAATTTTATTTCTCAGTAAATTTCCTTAAGGTTGGGGAACCCTCACATTGGTTACGATATTTTGTCGGACAAGCAGCTGTCGTTACCTGGACCCATATAGGTACTACTTCCTATGTCAGACTAAAATTAAGGGGACCCAACATATCCCGATAACGATGTCATTAACTCATAGCATGAGAGCAGACACAGTCTTATTATAAACTTAACTTAAGCAGAGAAAGTAATGCCACTTTGAGTAACCGATTGGTTCGTGTTGTAATAATAAATAACATCAACAGCTGAATGTAAATCCAGATATTTGTAATTACGAGAGTTGCTAGAATTATCTTTGAAATTATAGCAACTACCTGAAAGCACTTGCCTCAATTTTCAACTGAGTGGCTTTTTTTTTTTAAAGAAAGAAACCTTCTGAAGCAACTAAAGTGTGTGTCATATTGGAGGGCCAGCGGTGTACTGCTAAGCTTCAAGTCTCCAAACTGCTCATTGAATTGGTATTTGTGATATATGTATAAATAAATGATGCACAGAGAGACAGACAGACATGCAAACAGAGAAAGAGAAACAGATAGACTGGCTCAAACGTAGACACAAACATGCGCAGGGAGAGATAAATAAAGTGATAGAGAGAGTAGGGGTGGGGGAGAAAGAGAGAAAGAAATACAGAGAGGCTATGTACAATCCTCTTGCAATGTCCACTCAAGACTGACTCCAATAAGTATAACAGAATTAGTGCGGCATTAACTGTGCCTGGCTGTTTGATGTCACTGTATGCGGTTTCAATATCACTGAAGGCTGTCTAACTGAACTCACAATCTTGGCCAGTAAAATCTAGTCACAACATCAGTATCCGAGGCATTCAGCTCAAGTCTGGGAGTTCCACCGTTTATAACACCGAAAGATCAGTTTGTATAATCTTTCCTAATGTATTGGTCAAAGTTGGTGCGGCAGTAGCGCAGTACCGGTTCGGTAATCATGGGTCATTTTTATCGGGATGTCTTTGAATTAATACAAAAATGATCGGGGCTCCTAGGTTGACCCAGTCTAGCTTTCCTGGATATGCTTGAGTTGAGTTGAGTTGTGCTAAGAACCGACATCACCGCACTCAGGACATTCCCATACGTGCTCAGTCCCCTAATTTAACAGCCAGGGAAGAGTCACAAGACTAATCGTTTCCACCACTATCTGATTGAAAGTTATCCTTGTCTTTCCTCTCAGTTTTGAGATATTACCGGAACCCTTGTCAATCTCCCGCAATCTTTTCCTTTCCACATACGGGTTCTCAAACTGTTCCTCCACCTTTTCCACCTGGTCCCATAGGCGCGCGACCACCTATCCCCTGTCCATAGGTAATTGACTACCAAGAGATGCATTCCCTGCCAGCCTAGGAGCCTGTTCATTCCCTCACACACCCGCATGGCCAGGGCCATACATCCATACAATTCTGGTTTAACTCGGCTGTAGACATTCCCTTCTCAAGCTCTTATTGACAAAAGAAGACCGTCATCTCCAAGGCGTGGGTGTTCATCTAACCTCAAATATGTGTTCGACGTGAGTGGTTGCCTCGCAGCATGATTGTATTTAAGAAAGTAAATTTATAGTAATGGGTTAAGATCTCAAACTGACAAAACTAGCAGCTTGAAACAATCTTTGGAAACATGATTTATAATTTTCACAGATATGGCTCAATTTCTGGCTTGATGTTATAATTCATAAACAAATAACATTATGAGGTGGTAGTGATCTCTCCAGCAGTCTTGATAAGTCTCATTCTTATGTCATCTTTGGCCCACTATTTGCTTCATACCTTGGGAATGGATTCCTCTTAACATTTACAAATTGTGTAGGTTCGTCATTCTGAGAATATCAATCATAAGACATATTCACTGAGACCATCAAGCAGTGTGTGCACTGTGTATCGTTAGTCGTCCTCATACAGTAACATCCTAGCCGGCCTGCACCGTGGCCAAGAGGTTACGGACGCAGTTCGTAATCCCGCATACCGCGTTCGAAACATTGCTGCGGGCGATTTGGAAGCAGACCGTCTTGCGTTGGATTTTTATGAAAATTGTATGGTTGCCGATTGTTCAAAAAGCAATGACAAACTTTTTTTCTTTAAAGGTGCATATCCTGTAAAGGACGTTGCAGTCAACACCAGCATTTTACTGCCGTTGTTGATGTTTTGGCGAGTTCTACGTTCAGTAATTTGCCATTGCTTTCTGAAAGACCGCCTCCCATACTAACACGTTAAAACCAGCGCGACACGGTCTGCTGCCAAATCAGTAACCGCTGTGTTTTGAACGCGGGTAAGCGACATTACGAATCGTGTCCGCAACGCCATAGCCACGGAGACCGACAAATAACTAAACGTAAACTTGCCAAGAGATCACAAGCATTAAAAATGCTGGGGATTACTGTGACTGAATGCAGTCGGAAAGGACATCAGACTTATTAGTAGCTTGTACTGGGAACAAGTGGTGTCTATTAGATGCGGAAATAACTATTCGTCGCCTATAGAGATAAAAAGAGGAGTACGGCAGGGATGTATACTGTTCCCAAACCTCTTCAACCTATACACAGAAAGAATTTTTAAACAACTTGAAATGCATGGACTTAACATCAATGGAAGAATCATAAATAATCTTAGGTATGCTCACGATACCGTGTTACTAGCAGAAAGTTATCAAGAGTTACAAGACCTAGTGGAACAAGTAAACAGGCACAGTGCAGAATGTGGCTTAGATATTAACATCCAAAAAACTAAAACTATGATAATTAGCAGTGAAAAGGAAAGGTCATCAATGAACATCACAGTAAACGGGCAGATACTAGAACAAGTGACACGTTTCTCCTATCTTGGACATATAATAACAGACGATGGCAGAAGTGAAATAGAAATCAGAAAGATAATAGGAATGGCTAAAAGTGCTTTCAACAGCATGAAATCAGTATTAAAATCTAGAGAGATTAATAACGCATTAAAAATGAGAATTGTCAAATACTATGTATATTCAACGCTACTGTATGGCGCGGAAACCTGGACATTGAACAAGCAACTAGAAAGTCGCATAGATGCCCTGGAGATGTGGATATACAGACGAATATGTCGTATTTCATGGAAACAAAACTAATCAAATGCAGAGGTTCTAGAAAAACTAGGAATGAAGAGAGAGTTGATGAAAGAAATAAAGAGGAGGCAAGTTAAATATTTCGGCCACGTTAAAAGACATGATACCCTTATAAAAACCATACTGGAGAGCAAAGTTGAGGGCAAGCGAGCAAGGGGTAGACAACGATACAAGTGGGAAGATAACATCAAGAGATGGGCGAACATCAGCCTGACAGAATGTACAGTCAAGGCGAGAGACAGACAGTGTTGGAGATCCATTGCAGCCAACCTTCATTGTGGAGACGGAACCTGATTGATTGATTGATTGATTGATTGATTGAATGAATGCAATAACTTAGGAGTCTGGCCTCATGCTAGTCATAGTGGCATACATATCTGAAGCATTTCAGACAACACAGGATTCTGCCTCCTCACACCACGACTTCTCTTGTATGACTCACAAAATCAAAAAACCAGAATATAAACACGCCGTCAGTATTGTGTGTTTTATATCAGTGCGAATACGTTCATCGTAAATACATGTGCACATTAGTTCTATGTTTGCGAAGCATTCATCTATGTCAGTGGTTCTCAACCGGTGGAGTATTCCCCCCCCCCCAACGAGGGGGGGGGGGGGATTCTAGGGTTTCCAGAGGGGGGGGGGGGAATTAAGATTATTTCAAGATCGCATGAATACAAGAACCAGTTACTTAATATTGTTTTTCCCTCTAAATTTTATGGTTCTGTACTTCTCGCCCTTATGAAATTATAACGTTAGTAGACCCGCAAATCACGTTTTATGTAGATGTGTAGAATTGTTCTAGTATGTGTTATTAAATTTAGCTTCCAATTTTATGTATACCGTGTAAGGGTGGGGGGGGGGCGGATTTATAGGGAGGACATTCGAAAGGGGGGGAGATGACGTTCTGAACACATGATATGGTAAGAGGGGGCATGGGCCAAAAAAAGGTTGAGAACCACTGATCTATGTGTTTAATAAGAAATAGGTCGATTCACGGTCCATTCGCGAAACACGTGTTTATTGTATCTTTTTCATGTTTAGTCATACAATGTTGAATAAGCTGTCTCTACTTTTATGGTCAAATTGCACATTATGGATTGATTCGCTTCTAAACATGACTTTATTGTTTTTGTTTAGTGTGTGGTTTCCTAAAGAAATCGGATAAATGAGAATACATTGCAGGAGAAGTGTCTGTTTAACCCTTCATCCATGCAACACTTTCCATTTAATCCCCAAGACATAATCTGGTTGAGTCCTATGAAATTGACCCTTGTCTTGCTCATCATCATAACCATAGTCATGTAACCTCCCAATGGTGTACGTGTTCATGTATCCCGGTGATCTCGGCCCGTGGTTTTCTGGATCAAATCTATTGTTTTATCCCTCCATGCCACCGTCATAGACCAACCAGCGTCATTTATCTCGGTCTAACTCTACGTCATCTAACACTGGCTTTCCAGTTGTTAGGGTAGTTTCCAATGCTTCTCTTCTTTGTAAGCGGTTACGGACGCAGCGGGCGATTCGGCAGCAGACTACCTTCAGTTGGTTTGTTAAGAAATGATAGAGTGCCGGTCGTTCAGAAGCCAATGACAAACTACAAAACGTAAACTTGCCAAGAGTCAAAAACAGCATAACAAATGATGAGGTTGACTGTGACGTCCTGTAAAAGGATATGCAATTAACTGTTCTTCGCTCTTCTCTTTACATGACGAAGGATCATTGTTTGTCTCCTTCTTGAGGCTGTGTATACTATTCTGCTTCCGTTAATCCTTTTCGAGCAGTCTTTGTTAGTTACTCTGTCAGCCAAATCTATTCACAACATTAGTCTCTGAAACTACATATTTTGTGAATAACTTGTTCATCAAAATATACACACTTCTTTCTACTTTACTATATGTAATTAGTCGTTTCTTTGTCAAACCAGATTATTTAATTAGTCGTTACATTGTCAAACCAGATTATTTAATTAGTCGTTACATTGTCAAACCAGATTATTTAATTAGCCGTTTCATTATCTAACCAAATATTTAATTAGTCGTTTCATTGTCAAACCAGATTATTTAATTAGTCTGTCAAACCAAATTATTTAATTAGTCGCTTCATTGTCAAACCACATTATGTACTTCAACGACTGGTGTGAGGCTACTGAGCGTGTCACACCTGTCTATTATAATATCAGTGTATCCTAGTTACTTAAAGTAAATCAATGGCATTATTAGCAATGTACTTTTTATTTAATCTATTTCACATGGGTTTTTGGTGCGAATGTTGTTGCAGACAGAAGAAGGAAAATCGTGCACGTCCGACTCCGAGTGCGGAGACGAAGAGTGCTGTCAGATCCTCAGTGAGTTTATGGTGGTGAGCAAAAGAGCAGCTGCTGGAACATGCCAACCTTACATACAAGACGGACAGCCTTGCGATATGTTCGGGAAAATCAACGGCTTCTGTAGCTGCTACCCTGGCTATGAATGTGTTGCTCTAGAAGTTCCCTTAAATGAAACAGAAACTAGAATCAGTAAAAGAAAACCTGCGCCGCCCAGACCTGGCTACACATATGATATAAAATGTGTTAAGGTTGAGTGAAGATTCTGCACACGAAACCGTCTCTGTTTCGTTTCTGAATTCGGTATTATAGTTGTCTTCTTATGTTTGTTTAAAACAAATAAAATGAACTGATTGGCAATTGATTAGTCTAACATGTGTTTCTTGAAACAGTTGTGTGTTCAATGCTGTTATATGTTTGCATCACAAACAATTATCGCTTCATTATGTTGTCCTATACTGAAGTGGTGTTTCTGTGTATAACTGAATAGTCTCCGGCATAATGGTCATTGTGAACATTTGATTTAAACAGGCGTTTTACCAATTGGTCACCACGCGCTGGGCGTGTTAGGAATTTGACTTTGTGATGAACATTCTGTGCATTATCAAGGATTGGAACCCTTGCTCGTATTGTAAGCGATCGACACCCTAACTCCTCGGTTACTCTTATTATTCATTATATTTGTTTTTCTTGATATGGAATAGAAGAAAAAGCAGCGGCAGCAGCAGGATATAACAATATGAATTGGAAACAAATAGGCATATTTAGCTCATGCGAGAAGAAACGTACTAAACACAAACACGTTGCACATACCTATGTACGATGGATCTTGTAAGGTATGTGCAACGTTTTTGTGTTTAGTACGTTTCTTCTCGCAGGAGCTAAATATACCTATTTGTTTCCAATTCATATTGTTTTTCTTGGCTGTTTGGAAGATGCTAACTTTCATTGCACACTGATATTTCCATAAATGCTCCAGTCTTCTCACATAGATCACGAGCCGATATCTCCGTAAGTGTTCCAGTATTCCCACATAGATCACACACCGATATCTCCATAAGTGCTCCAGTCTTCTCACATAGATCACACGGGGAGAACCTGACCACAATGCAGAAACCCCGCAGCACTGACAAGGTTCCCAATGTGTACAAGCATAATCGCACGTAATGTAAAAAATGATTTCTTTTGCGGGCATGGTTCTTTATTTAAAACATATGAAACATATTTAGCCTAGACAACAACCTGGTCAACCTGCTCTTTTCGATGAGTACAGTCAATGGATTTTTACCGTTCAGTAACGTACTCACTGTTCACCCGATTTTATTTATTTATTTATTTTTTTGCTTTGGTCCGAGAAGACACGATGTCCGATCCACTACCCCAGAAACATAGGAATATATAATTAATTTGTGTGTGTTATAAACGTAGACGTCCACACCGCAAATCGATCTAAATCTTCCTTGGATAGAGGCGGATATCATAATCTTCGACCCCCATTTGCACAATACAGTAAACAGGAAACTAATTTAAAACATTTACAAGAAGGAACAAGTATAACTGATTGCTTCTAGCAATCTCGGAGGTTTGACGCTGAGCCGCCAGCGTCTGCAGCCTACCTTGTTCCAGACGTACTGGTTATCCATTCCTCTGGAATAAACAAGGCAAGGCCGAGAGAGGGAACATGTCGTTTGGGCACCACATGTTCTCTGAAGCTCTGCCCAGGCATTGTGATGGAAATTTGGCCAAATTCCAACTCACATACTTTGGTCTGTCAAGACTGTAAGGTGCCACTCACTACATAATGTAAAACCAGCTAGCTCAGCAACTGGGAGTTCGCCATTTTCCTGAACATGCAAGTAGCAATACTGACCACCGCGGACAATATGTAAAAGCATTCCATACGAAATCCACAGCTTACATTTTCTCTTCATATTCTTCTTCTTCTTCTTCTTCTTCTTCTTCTTCTTCTTCTTCTTCTTCTTCTTCTTCTTCTTCTTCTTCTTCTTCTTCTTCTTCTTCTTCTTCTTCTTCTTCTTCTTCTTCTTCTTCTTCGTCGTCGTCTTCTTCTTCTTCTTCTTCTTCTTCTTCTTCTTCTTCTTCTTCTTCTTCTTCTTCTTCTTCTTCTTCTTCTTCTTCTTCTTCTTCTTCTTCTTCTTCTTCTTCTTCTTCTTTCATCCTGAGTGTTAGTCCAGACGTTTTTTCGTTGTGTCAAGTTTTGCATCCTTAGGCGACACATCCGTCTTCTGCGGGTGTTTGTTGACAGGGTTAACCTTCCTTGGTGTTTCGGGGGACATTCGACTCTCACTGTTATGGTGTCGTATAAATCCCGGCTGGTCAAGTTAGAATGGCCAAAGACATCACGGTCAACCCTCAAGGGAAGGCATGGGCATACCATGGGCATTCCCCGCCATGCCAAGGAGGATTCCATAATTGCAGAGCCGACATATGGCCCTCTGGTACTGGGCTCACGCAAGGAATCGTCCCGTCCTGCACATGGCTGCTTCTCTTCATCACTTTCGTATATTGGGCATTTCATTCGCTACTGGCCGCTGCCCAAGCAAACCAGAAACGGTCAGTCTGCAGACGACATCCACTCAGCAAGTTGTCACTTCGGACTTCCACGTAACGGATTCGCTAGCCAAGCGTTCCATTTCGTGTTATTGAGACGTGTCACATGCCTGTGTTCAGTGGCATTAAGGTGAGTGGCCGTACAATATAAACAGTTCAAGAGGTGAAAGGGCATTCACCGGAAAGAGAATATAAGGAGATAAACGGTAAGGGAGAGGGGCTGCAAGAAGGGGCAGACAGTTGGAGCAGTGAGGTTGTGTGTTGTGTGTGAAGCATGGTGGGGGATAGAATGGTTGAAAAGAGAGGGACAAAGACTGACGGGGCAGTTAATGTTTGAACTCCGAGCTGAGGGGAGTTGAGTCTAGACCGGACCAGGAGAAGGTCGTGGTCTGAGAAAGTGAAGAATTGTGACGGAGTTCTGAAGATAACTCCGCACTGTGGGTTCCAGGGATAGTGAGTGGAATTCGAGACCCATAGTGGGTGACTTTGAGTCGGGCCTAGAGAGAGGCTAGTATACCTGTCGTGTGGGACGAGATTTTCGTAGCCTTGAGAGGCAGGGGTATTCGAAGTGTTCCATCGGGGATGGAGATATATTCTTAGAGAATTATTGTTCCTGGATTTATATGCTACATGTGTCTGTGTTAATTCATCATTAAAGGAATATTATGTGCGCAAATTAACGCTTGTTCACTGACTGGTGTTTGGGTGTGATGCATCTTGGTTAATCTGTTGTTCAACCTCATATTGTTACAAGGACATACCCTAGACACAACCATAGCCACTCTATCTGTCACTTAGTCAACATTCACTTTGTGACAGAGAAGATTTCTGAGGGCTGTCCGATCTTGGACTTCGGTATTTTACATCAGTACGAATCAGTTCATTAAGCGCAACAACATGGTTTTCCAAGTTCAATCCAGTAATGGCCAGTAGGCGAAGACAGGATTACAAACCACAGCTGCATTCGGTCAAGGAACACCGTGCAATATTGAGATATCTGTGGGCTCTTCGCTGAAAGAGAGGAGTTATTATCTGTGACTTAGTTCCATCAATTTAGACAGTACTGCGTCAAGGAATTAACAGCAACTCTTTGGTGTGTATAAGACGCCACATCCAAGAAAAACTGTCAGCGCGCGGGGAAAATGCGCGGCGGAGGTCACAGGCGAGCAGTCAGTTCACGTCAAGTCCACTACAGGTAAATTAACGGCGGTCAGCACGCATAAACAGACGAGGCGGGGACGCCAAGAATTAACGCAGGACAAATCGACCGGGAGAGTCGATTGCAGTAGCAGGGGTGTTTGGTCAAGGACAGCACAGATAAATTCGAGTGGACAAAACAGTGTTTGCAACAAGTGCGGTCAGTCCTAAAGTGTGTGTGTTTGACAGGATTGAACCAAGGATTGAAGAAAATCAAAGATATTGACAGGTGTGTGTGTGTGCTGGAGGCAATCGCACTGTGTTGTTGCAAGTTGACTGGTCAAGATTATTCGACGCAGTAAATAGGACGGGTGGGTACACCAGCGTCCAGGTACTGGGGAAGTACATGTTTGGAAAACAGAGAAAAATTGGCAGTCGCTGATTTGACGGACAGTTGACTGAAGGGGATAGTAACAGTACCCCTACCGCAGCCGGGTGGGGCTGTCAAGTGTTTGTGTGAAAACTGTGTTACGGAGGAATTTTTCACTGAGAGTGATAAAGAGAAATTGAGGTGTCCGGCAAGGTCAAGGCCGTGGACAGTGGAAAGTTACTGAGATGTTCCATAGTGGAACTGGATAAACAAGCTGGTTTTGTGTGAAACTAGACTTTATGTTCGGCTTTGTTAAAAGCCCTTTGTGTGCATTACCTTATAATCAGCAAACATTTTGTCAACGATTGATGACGTGGCATCTCCGCGAACATAGTTGCATACAGTTGCCAAAAAGAACTGGCGGTACAGAGTGAAAGCGTTGAACATTTATTGCCATTATTTTGGTCTTTTCTTTTGGTGAATCTATAACATATATGATACAGCGAAGCGCCATCTCCGCAACGAGAGTAACAACAAATCGAAAGAACACTTTGGATTATTACCACGTACAGAGAAAGTACAATAACGTTACGGATATCACTATCATCTTCAACTTTTGTCGACAGTTGGAACTTTTGATCACCACGTGAATTCAATAACCACGCAACAAAACAAGAAGTCGGTTTGAAATCTAGCGTCGTAGACATTGAATAAAAAGAACTTTTGGCGACGGATTAGTGGGCACATATTTATCGGCCAACGATGTGGACATTCTGTTTGCTGCTCATTGTCTTATAAATATTGTTTTCGGTTGTTAAGCTGTTACTTGTATGTGGTCCAGTGTTTGTCAAGAGTAGGGGATTTGTTGGGGTGTTTCTCGAGAGTCGGGATACAGCACAATAATTTATTTGTCTTTCTGGTGCTTACGATATTTTTGTAAGAAAAACGTTAATGAGTTGACGTATCGTGCAGGGGCATTGAAATAGTCTTAACCAATATCTAGAGCCGAGTTGTCTGACGTCAGATCTGTGTATATTTTCAGTATATATTCTTTTTCTTTCTCTCTTTCTTTTCGTTATATTTACATATAATATTTGTTGTGTTTGGATATATGTTTTTATTGTGATCTTTCGTCATTTCTGCTGTCTAGTGGTCGTGGTCAATTTATATTTTTATTTTACGCGCACTGTGGGTGTCTCTACACAAGCTTGTGGTTGTTACTGTGGTTTATTTCTGTGTCATCATCGTCTCCGTGTACTCAGCTTGTGAACCGCTGCCCAAGCAAACCAGAAACGGTCAGTCTGCAGACGACATCCACTCAGCAAGTTGTCACTTCGGACTTCCACGTAACGGATTCGCTAGCCAAGCGTTCCATTTCGTGTTATTGAGACGTTTTCCACCTTTGATTACGCTCACTCACTAAGCTTTTGATACGGACTTACATCGTAACCATTGCTTGCCCCTGGGACGTTTTTTTCTACCTTTGGTAACACTCACGGGGTAGGCTGCAGATGCTGCCGGCTCATCATCTTACCTTTATGCAGCAAAGGGTGAGTAACTGCCAGGCCCTCACATCCCAGAGACATTTACTTAGAGGATTTCAGGCATATCCCGCTGATGAGAGCCGTAGGAAACGTTTTTCCACCTTTGATTACGCTCACTCAATGAGCTTTTGATACGGACTTACATCGTAAGTATTGTGTGCCCTTGGGACGCTTTTTCCATCAATGGTAACGCTCACGAGGTAGGCTGTAGATGCTGCAGCAGAGGGTGAGTAACGTGCAGGCCTTAACATCCGAGAGATATTGATTTAGGGGCGTTTAGCCATATCCATCAGCTGAGGACCGTAGAACAAGTATTTGGACCAAGCATGTAGTGGCGCATTGCAAATGACTTGGACTTTATATGCAGTGGATTTGCTAGCCATGCCACATTCCGTTTCGCTTCACTTTGTGACTAGGGTCGCTAACCGGCATCGTTTGTGCTCAGAACAACGACAGTATATGATAGTGTCCGCGCCTCTGACTTTCGTTCTTGATTAATGAAAACATTCTTGACAAATGCTTTCGCAGTAGCTAGTCTTGCGGCGATCCAAGAATTTCATCCCTAACGCCGCAATACGAATGCTCCCGTCTTCCCTGTAAATCATTACCTCCAATTCCGAAAAACAACAAAATAGAACCGAGGTCCTATTCCATTATTCCATGCACCCTTATTCAGGCAGCCGAGGCCTGCTTTGAACACTTTAATTTTGTCATGGTAAACGCGCCGGCCACCTGGGACGCTCAGCAAAGAGCATCCACGCCGGCAGACAGTAGAGCAGGAACAACCGGCAGTGACCCGGCGCGAGCCGGACCGCCCGCCTGCACCTGCGATCCAACTACGAGTTTTTTAACTGCAACAACTTTAATAAACGCTATAGGAGCTGGAATTACCGCGGCTGCTGGTACCAGACTTGCCCTTCAATAGATCCTCGTTAAAGGGTTTAAAGTGTACTCATTCCAAATACGGGGCCTCTATAGAGTCCTGTATTGTTATTTTTCGTCACATACATTTGAATTAGTAGCTGGGCGACAGAACCAGTCCAACATTAGAAACATTCGCAAGCAAACCGTTGCCAGAAGCAGAAACACTCCAGAACCTTAACAGCTCAACAGCCTATCCACTATATTGGACCGAAATTCCAGATACATTTAAGCTAAAGACAAGTAATTTTAATCTGAGGCAAGTGCAAACATCCTTGCATCTAGGCGCATGGATAACATCAGATAAACAATTTGCAATGCAAAGGTAAGGAAGATAATAGGACAAGCAAGAACTGTACTTTATAAAATGAAGACCAGCATATGCAACAAATCCCTGTCATTGGAGGTTAAAAACTAAGAATTCTTGCATATTACATAGAACTAGTTTTAACATATGACTCTGAATCATGGACAATTAGTAAACAAGAAAAGAAAAGAAAAATATAACGAGGCCTCAGACGTGTGATTTTTTCAGAAGGGTATTTGTCAGAGTCTCACCCAGAGTTATAACGCGAAAGTCGTGGCTCAGGTTACTTTTCAGCCAATAAGCAATGTTTCATTATTGGTTTGACTAGCACAGACTTTGTAGCAGCCGCTACATATGATAGATTTAAGTCAGTGCCCTACAACAAACAGCCATATAGGCAATCTACTGATCAGCTTAACAAATGCAAATATTGTCATTTGTCACACCACGAAACTGATATGTGTGACCAACATCCTGGTTACATGTCGTACTTACAAAACTACATAGCGAAGCAAGACAAAGAAAGAAAGATATACAGACGGAACACCAAATGCTTCCTTTGTAAGGCGTTCGGCCACTGGCGGAAAGATTGTAAAGCCAAAGCTATGTCCAGAAAGGCGAATGCAGCCATGATTGATAGTTCTTCATCAGAAGATGAAAGTGTAGAAGATCAAACTGTAAACGCAGCACATTTTATTGATGTGTTTCAACACGACAAATGTACTATCTGAGATCAATTTCATGAGGATGGCATTTTGACATGTGGCCATTCCATTCCTGTTACAAATGAGGAAGCCAATTTAGTAGTCAACTCCCAAGGTAAATTAAATATCCACCATGGATATATTAACGGAAGAGCTGCCACCGTTTTACGGGATAGCGGCAGTACCCTCATTGGCATTAAGAGAGACTATATCTTACCATCACAATATAGTGGTAAATATGTTACATGCAGAACTGCAAATCACTGATTTGGCAAGTAGACCGTTTGAAAAGATCTCGGTCGATATAGTTGGTCCTCTTAACCACATAACATCAAGAGGAAACAAATATATTGTTACAATAATTGATTTATGTAGTCGGTGGCCAGAAGCCATTCCGATGAAGAATATAACTTCCAAAGACATCATGGAAGTATTCTTCCATATTTTTGCATGGGTAGGATTCCCTGATACCATCCTTTCAGATCGGGGTAGCCAGTTTATTGCCTCAGCTACACAAGCATTTACTAAGATGTTGGGGGTGAAGCAATGCTTTAACAGCCCATACCACCACACTCCACAGGTATCATAGAAAAGATCAACGGCGATCTTAAACATATGCTCTCAAAAGTAACCCAAGAACATCCCGAAGACTGGGACACGTATCTACCTGCTATTTTATTTGCATATAGGGAAGTGCCACATTCCAGCTCTGGATTCTCACCATTTGAAATAGTGTATGGTGCCAAACCACGCTGCCCATTATCATTGTACCAGTCTATGCTGACTGAAAGTAAAACCATATTTACACCCATTTCATCGTATGAGCATGTAATATCATTGCGCGATAGAATCATGAAATCATGTGTGTTAGCAAAAGAAACACTACAAAAATCTGGTGCTATCTACCGACAATACGCTAACAGAGGAAATAGAACCATTACTCTGATGCCAGGACAGGACGTTCTTCTCTTATTGCTAAGTGACAGACATCTTCTCACAGACTCATGGCAAGGACCGTTTAAAGTGTTACGACAAATTTCGACAGTAGATTACGAAATTGCAGTTAGGGACAAACACAAGATTTTTCATATTAACATGCTTAAACCATATTACCACAGGGACGACGAACAAGTAGAGACTACAGTAAGCACAACAATTTTGGACCAGACAGACGACAACGATACTGACGAGATACCAACATCAGTACTGGACACGACAACCAACCTACAGTACATAAAGGTAAATCCCAAACTGACGCAGACACAGACTGACAGTTGCAGACAAGTATTACAAGACTACAGTACAATTTTTCTAACAACCCAGGACAGACAGACTTAGTGCATCATCATATTATTTTGACATCTGACATCCCAATAAAATGCAGACCATATTCCATTCCTATACACTACAAAGACAAATTACACCAAGAAATTATTGACTTAGAAGCAAACCATATCATCCGACGTTCACAATCACATTTTTGTTCACCCATTGTCATTGTGAAGAAAAAGGACAACACAATAAGACTCTGTGTTGACTATAGGAAACTCAACAGCATTACACAGTTGGATTTAGAACCAATGAGCAACTGTGAGGACATACTAACTGAACTGACTGACTCACGTTACTTTACTAAACTGGACATGACAAAAGGTTACTGGCAAATACCTGTACATGCTGACAGTATATATATCTGACAACATTTGCCACACCCTGGGGACTATACGAATGGTGCAAGTTACCATTCGGGCTAGTTAATGCTCCAGCAACCTTTGTCAGAATGACAAGACGACTTTTGACAGGCATTTCCAACATCATTTGGTACATGGACGACATTTGCATACATACAAAGAACATGACAGACCACATAACAGCACTACAGCAGACATTCGACAGGATTAGACAACATGGACTGACAATAAAACCATCCAAAGTTGATATAGCCTTTCAAGAAATTACATTTTTGGGCTATAAGATCTCAAATGGCTTCATATCAACTGACGATAACATCATGTCTAGAATTTTGAAATTGTCGCTTCCGACAACCAAAAAAGAGTTGCGAAGTGTGTTAGGTCTTTTGAATTACTATAGACAATTTATCCCTCATTTTCCTGAATTGACCAAATGTTTCACTGATTTACTAACAAACAAACATCCAAATGTTATTGTAAATAGCGAATGTTTAAGGCCTGCATTTGCGAAAGTACTATCTTATTTTTCCAGTGAACCTATTCTAAAATTACCTGATCTTAGCACTATTTTCAGGCTAAGATGCGATGCGAGCTCCGTAGCCATTGGAGGGGTACTGCTTCAAGAGCACGACCAAATATTGTACCCTGTATACTACGTCTCCCGGAAATTGAACACCAGTGAACGAAATTACAGCACGCCGGAACTTGAAGCCCTCGCTCTTGTGTTCTCGGTACGTAAACTTTCGAGATTTCTTTTAGGTAAACACTTCATTATTGAAACAGACAATAGCCCTTTGACATTCATCACCAGTGGTACCCCAAGTAACCACAGAGTGGCCAGATGGTCCCTTCTTCTACAGGACTATAGCTTCGAAATCAGACATATACGAGGCTCACATAACTCTCTGGCCGATCTTCTATCGAGATGTCCATACGACTCACCCAATAGTCAGGTAACACCCGAGCACATTGCAGATGGTGTATAAACTGCAACGTAAATAGTGCTCAACACCACAGCCAATTGTGACTTTATGTCAGTTACGCTGTGAAGAACAGTGTGATAGGGAAGATTTAATCTCCCATTGTAAATATATTGTGTACATATTATTATTATTATGTGAATGAATGGGTCGTATAATTGTGAGAAATGTGAAAGAATGCCATTACTATTGTAAATATGTAGTATTATAAGAAATAGACACCACAAGTGTCACAGGACAGTACTACAGGACCCAAAGACTTACTGAGCTTGAACAGCGCCAAGTAATCCTGAGTACAGCTACAAAGATGGTCCACGACGTTTTAACAAGTACGAATGATGACCTTGACAACCTAATCCGAGGATAAGACGGAAGAAGCTATCCAACAGCTGATGACAAGATCTGGATGCTCCGTATATTTAAAGTACATCTAAAACGAGAGACCTTGAATGTGCAACAACACAGCTCTACACTTCCGTTAGATGTCCATATTAATTTGAAAGTTAGCATACCATAATAAAATGTTTATAAATTTATGACAATTGTATGAAAATTTGGGTATAAACATTTCCATATACGAAATTGTATATGTCGACTTTTGTTAGATGTAATCTCAGCATCGTAGCTTGATTTACTTTTTCACAAGAGTGACCTTTTGTGCACTTTTGTCAAGGAGGATCAAATTATGACACTAAGAAAGAAAATGTTACTTGTAATTTATTTTGTTGAAAGCATGATAAAATTACTGTCCCTAACCTTTGTTCCATAAACAAGGGACATAACTAAATATTGTTGGTGATGTGTAAATATGTATTGAAACTACCATGTTTGCCTAATAGGTATCACGTCAATGTGACGTCATGTGTATATGGGAAAACTTACCAAAACTGAAGACCTTCATTGGATATTCTATTAGATAAGGGTAGATGTCCAATGTCGGAGTTATCTTATAGGTAGATACTCACAGACTCACCTGATTATTTGTAATTTTTCTTTTTGGTGGAGAGGTAGGGGCAAGTTAGCCGTAACCTACCGGACTGGCTGTGTCTCAGCGAGGTAAAAACCATGGAATTGATTGTACTTGACCAGTATGCTCGATGGGTAGGCATGGGATTTGTATGCATATTGTTTACTAATCACCTGTACATATTAAGACAAACTAAAGAGTTACGTCAGATGAAGTGCAAAGTTCGATTCTGACAAGATAAAGAACAGCTATATAGAGTACATGAAAGGAAAACCTTTCATGAGAATGAGGTGGGGGGGGGAGAATGTCAGAGTCTCACCCAGAGTTATAACGCGTTGTCTGCACCAACGCCCGACAATGCAACGCTGATCTATTATAAGCACTACAGCTATAACGCGGCGTCTTCAACAACGCCAGGCAATCAACGCTGAGCGATACTAAGCAGTCGGCGGTCAGCTGGAACACAGCGTGAACATTGAGGGGTCACGCGGGCTGACTCGAGCACAACTGTGGTGTGTGCTGAAAGTCCAGCCAGACTAGGCTTGGTGGCCGTAACGGACTGACGTGTGATAGCGGCTTGAGAGTTTTATGCATGTCTTGAGAGCTAGCCTGTATGACCGTTGGAGATGGAACGCCTGTCTGTGTGACTTGTAAGTGGAGTGCATTGATGTATTATTATATTGATGTATTGATTGCTTGCATGTATAATCTATTGGATATTGTGAATTGTGATTGCGCGAAGCGTGTATTGTTTCTGATGTGTGCAGTGCGCGAATAAACAGCGCGAATTATATTATCGGTTGTTAGCCTCGTGTTATTTGATAAGCATATTTAGTATCACACTTGTCAAGATACGAGCCATAATTCTTGCCCTAAGCAAGACTTTGACAAGTGCTGAAAATTTATTGCGCGGCCAACATGAGCCAACTAAATGCTTTGAAAGAGGCTAAAATCTCGAAGGCGACTTATCACAAACAAGATGCATTCCTCATATTTGGCCATATTATGACATGAGACAAATGGAACAAGGGAGAACTTGAAACTTGTATGGAAATACAGAGAGAGGAGGATAGCGAGAGATTATTCATGGCAGCCTTTTGTCAAGGCACAGAAAAGAGTAGCGGCTGATGTCTGCGGTTCGAGATGTGAAGTGAAGAAAACTATCGCCCTTGCCAGTTCGAAAGTCATAAACTCGCATTTCTGTTAGCGATAATTTTCATGTGTTTTTGAGATCACTTTGGGTCAGTTTGTCGGAATTATGAAGTCCTACATAGGCCTTAATGTCTGAAGCCAGTACACAGTTTTTATAAAAGTGTGAATCTTGTATAACTGACCTCAAGCGAACTTAGAAATCTCAGATCTCAACATGAATGTTTGAGTCAGTCGATTGTTTGTATATTCAAGTCAGTCTACCAAGGTCTGCTTTGATTCTCCTTTATCTTCTGTCTTTGACCTTCCAGTGGAGCATAGGCCTCAATCAACTCACATCAAGCCTTTTGAAGACTTGAACATAAATGCTTGGGATTTTACAACTAATTGTTTTCTACGAGTTCAGGTAGCCTTGCTTGCTTCTTCTTCTTCAGCTTTCCGAGCCATTGAGGTTCTTTGCTGCAGATACAAGCCGTCTCCATTAGTCTCTCTGGTTAACCTTCTTTTGCCAGTCGCTGATTCCAAGTGCTTGTAGGTCTGTATGTATATTATCTCTCCACCGTCTTCTTGGTCTACGGTCATTTATTTCCTAAGTGTAAGCGAGTTTTGTTTCCCTATTATCTTTCATTCTTTCTATATGCCCCAGCCATTGCAGTCTATTAGCCTTCTTGATACCAGTGCTTAGCGGGGACTTGAACAGATCATACATGTCTTTGTTGCTTCTTCTTTTCCACTCTCCACTTTTTGTATCCCTGATGTGCCCAAAGATGCGTCTTAAGACTTTGTTCTCAAAGGTTTGCTTGCTTGCTTTAAAAACAAAAATTCCAAATTCGGGCTCGTTCAAACTGCTTCTTTCATCTGTGGTTATTGTTGAGGTCCATGGTTTTTGTGAGCTTGTTCACTCTGATTCTTATGTTGTGCGCTCTTACGAGTTGGTACTAGCCCGGACTGGTTATATCGGCTTTTGTCTCTGTGACGTCAGCTGGGGGGTTGATCGGTGGCTGTCTTTTGTGCCCGTCTCCTCTGGTGGTTTCTTTTGTTAGTGAAGGCTCCTGGCTCGTCTGGCTTGAGTGTTTGCAGTCCTTATAATGACTTTTTATTTGGTGTTTTTGCCTCCTTTTTTTGTGTGTGTATTGCATGTAGAAGCTTTTCGATGTGCTTTTCCTCCTTGCACCTTTTTTTTTTTCACTTTCGCGTTTGAGTTCTTGCTGTCTGTCGATTGCTTCCTCTCTGGTCAGCCATGGGACGGCCTTTCCAGTCATCTATATAGAACTCGAGGTCGGCCTCACTGTCATTGTGTATCTCCGGGTAATCTATCGGTTTCCCCCTGAGTTTCTTGGGTATCTTCTTTCCTTTTTCTTCCTGTCGCCTTATGAATTCCTCGGTAGGCCACTCCATGCCGTCGCCAGGGTACTCATCTTGTCTTTCTTCGGCTTGTCTGGTGGGATGTTGCTTTCCCCTCGAATGTCTCGGGCGTCGTGGTTCGGCTGCTGGTATTTATCTTGCGGTTCCGGCTCGGTTTTTTGTTGGGTTTCATCTTATGGCTTCTCTGTGGTCTCTTGCATGGCGTCTGTTGGTTTGTTATGAATTGATTTATTTTCAACTTGTAGCCGCTCTCTCTCCTGCTTTAATGGTGCGTAACATTTCTTTGTTTTCCATCATTAACTCGGCCATATGTTCCACTTCTTGCTTGATATTTTGCTGGATCTCCTTTATTTCAGCAAGCAGCTTTTTATTGTCGCTGGTCGGTGCCGTTGTTTGGAGTAGCTTGACTTGTTTTTTCAACTCATCAATATGGCTTTATAGTTGTGCTCTTTCAGCTTGCGAGATGCACGTGGCTGTCTCGTACCTCCGCATTGCTTCCTAAATGGTGTCTTTGTGGTAATGGCAAGCTTTAAGACGTCTCTGTGCCTTTGGAGGTATGGACAGCCCAGGTATATTGAATATTGCTCCATGCTTGCCCAGGCAGTTGGCGGCACTTTCTTGTGTTGTTGGCTGTTCGGAAGTCCGTGTCCAGCTTGGCCAGCGGACACTCCTTGAAGGCGTGGTGATCGGCGCAGTAACGGCAGATTTCCGTCTTACTGCGGCATGCTGCTCTGCTGGCATCTTGAACATTGATTGACTCTTGGGATGAATCTCTCTGGTTGTTGCATTTTCTTGTTGATTGATACTGTGGATGGCATCTCGCTGCCCTCTGTCGTCACCACTATCAAGGTTGTAGGAATCTTGGAGTAGGTGAGGAGCCGCTCCGCCTTCAAGAATCAGATGTGGACATTCTCTTCTCGTAGCTGCTTCAGGATTTCTTCGTTTGATAGCTCCACTTGGATACGCTTACCAACGCACTTGATTGTCGGTGAGTCAGTGTTTCCGACTCTGGTATCTTTCTCCTCTCTCTCTGCTTCTCCGTAGTTTTGGCTCTTGTTCGTGGTTGGTTGTCGTCGTCCTTTCTCGTGGTAGCTTCGTTAGAGGTTGCTTGAGGTTCTTGTTGTTTGCTGCAGCTCGCAGGTACATTCTCTCTGCTCGTCTTCTTGTCGGCTCCAAAGCTGCACATCTTTGATGCCACATGACTTTTGGTGTTCTTGCAACGTGCCATTTTCCCCCGTACCAGTCTTCTTGACTTGTTCAGGTAGCTTGTCTTGTTAGCGCTCGCAGTTGCGAATGACGATGACGGCACAGTCAGCTAGCCAGTCCCACACCAACCCTAAATAGTAGCCATATACGACATGCATGATATAATTCTGTGTTATAACTCTGTACTTCTCTTATGGGCCATGATAACTCACGAGTTAAGTAAAGTAAATCAATGACATTATTAGCAATGCATTGTGTAAAGAATATATTTCACATTATTATTACTGGTTGGGATATTGCAGGCAGAAGAAGGAAAATCATGCTCGTCCAACCTCGAGTGCGGAGACGAAGAGTGCTGTCAAATCCTCAGTGAGTTTATGGTGGTGAGCAAAAGAGCAGCCCCTGGAACATGCTAGCCTTACATACAAGAAGGACAACCTTGCGATTTGTTCGGGAAAATCAACGGTTTCTGCAATTGCTATCCTGGCTATGCTTGTGTTGCTGTGGAAATCCCTCAAAATGAAACAGAAGCTAGAAGCAATACAAGAATGATTAAACCTCCCAAGCCTGGCTATACATACGATATTAAATGTGTTAAAGACGCAGTGTAAGGAGTCCAGAAGTACAACGGCTGTTACGTTGTGTGTAACTGATGTTATTGAGGAAAATAAACGGATTACAGACGTTTATAGAATACTGCTCATTGTCTTCGCTACAAAACTGTGCTCTGTCCTTCTTCTTGTCGCCTTTCTTCTACATTATATAATGTATCGTGTGTGGCTTGCGGGCTGTGTTTTTGATAAGGGATCACAGGACTTGTAAATGTACTATTCACAAGCGGTGTATAGGTTAGGAATTTTATAACCAGATAAACTCTCTGAACACCATCGAGGCAATGAATGAATCACCCCCCCCCCCCCCCCCCCCCCCCAAAAAAAAAAAAAAAAAAAACGAGAAGTAGATTGTGAGCTTTACTAAAACACGACTACAAGAGACAAATTGGACGTTGCGGCCAAAGCCTTCGTCAGCACAGGACAAACAAATACAAAACAACATAAACCTACATGAAACACACTATGACAATATTAAACTATTAAACTAATAAAATGTACTCATCTGATTCTGTGTCCGTGCTTGGAAAGACTGACCCCATTGACTGACCCCACTGACTGACCTCATTCTTGAACTACTATCGAGTACTGGAACCCGCGTTTCCTTTTGTGACAGTTCGGCACACTAATTCATCGTTCACTACTGTTAATAAATGTGTGTATGTTTGTGTAATTTTGGTTAAAGATCATTTACATTGCAGAAGAGTGTCCATATATTTGTCCCAATCTCTCGCAGCAGAAGCTTCAAACGCTTTCCCGGGGACAGAGGGAAATCTATCAACACTTTTAGTAGTGTGTTTAAAACAAACGAAAAAAAACACAACCACACACACATTCATCACCGCGAAGCAAATCACACACACACACACACACACATACATACACACTATGTGCGAGTGTATGCGAGTGTGTACATGTACACACACATCTACATTCTTTGAAAGAGGCTAAATAAATTTATAAAAAACATCAATATGAAGCGAGGGGCTAGAAAGCCGGATTCTCCTTCAGGAGACGCGGGTTCGAATCTTCGGTAAGATGTGGGATTTTTTTCTGTCGAGGGCAAAAAGAAATTCCTAGCCTGCACAGTTCGCGGCGACTGCACTAGCCAAGCGGCCTTAATTCCTCGGGCTAAAAGACCCCCCTGCCATACACCGCTACTATATTGGCAGTAAATGACAGTTTATCAACATGAAGTAGTAATAATTTCTTGACCACATTATAGAAGAAGAAGGGGAGAAAACTAGAGCATGCTGTGACAACCATAAACATGTATGGAAAGAAAGATAGAGGTATGCAGATTGGAGCAGTTTTTGACTGGTTTTTGTCATGGCACGGAAGGGCAAACAGTCATGAACTAATACATACTGTTTGATATCGCAAGATGTGGAGGAGCATAAACGTTCACGTCTTTCGGCGTTGCACATGATAAATGTATGAAGTCAGTATAATTATTCTGTAAAAGAGTTAATGTTTCGTAACTAACCTCATTCTAACTTAGACAGCATAATCACTACATTAATTATTTATTTAGTCGGCAGAAGATAATCTTGGACAATGAGCAGTCAAGCTGAAAAGCATCTGATGGCTGCAGAAATGTGGTTTCTGAGGAAAATGCAAAGAATACCACGGACAGGCAGAAAAACCAATGACCAAGTACTACAGGAGACAAATGAACATCGTAAACTGATTAGAGAAATTAGACGTAGACAGTGAAAATTTTTTGGACATTGTTATGAGAAGAAATGGATTGGAGAACTTAGTGACAACTGGCAAGATCGAGGGGAACAGACCAAGAGGAAGACCGAGAGGAAAATACCTGGATGGCTTGGCCACATGGCATGGACGAGACAGGAACACTGAGCTGATCCACGACACTGGTGATCGAGTGAAATGGCGAGTCATGACCGCCCACGCTTTCCGGCATGGCACATGATTGATTGAGAAGATAATCACAACATTTGCTTGCATATTCACGGCAGTCTATACGAGTGTAAATCTCATCACATCTCATCGTGTTCCTCTAGTACCTTGCGGTTGCAAGGTGAAGTATAAACAGCGAGAGAGTGCCCGTTTATGGGCTTCATGTATAGAGATTTCCATGGACTCTGATATTTCCTCTATCCATCGTTTACGTGGCCGGCCTCTTCTTCTGCTCCCATTTGCTTTGTATATCATTGCTTTTTGTGGAATACTGTTAGTTGGTAATCTAGTTACATGGCCAAACCATTTATCCTGTTGTCTTCTGATAAAATCTAGCGCTGCTATTACCCATACGTTTGTCCCGATTTCTTTATTTCTGAGTTCTTTTCTCTTCTTGATACATAGTGTATTCTTCTCAGGAATCTAACGTCTATTGTTTTGATTTTACTTTTTTTTCTTCTGTCATTGCCCAAGTTTAGCGTTGGTAACATAGAGTTGGTAGGAAAATTGTGCTGTAGAAAGCTTTCTTAGTAACTATTGATACATGTTTGTTCTTTAGTATTAGTGCCAGTTTTCCAATGAGTTCGTTTGCATTATTGTATTTATTTTCGATCTCGTCGTCTGATTTGCCATTTGATGATATTATGCTTCCTAATTACTCGAAGTTCTTTACTTGTTTCATGGGATGTTTTTGAGATAGATCTTTGTTGTTTTTTTCTCTTTGGTTATAGTCATTACCTCTGTTTTTTCTGATGCGAATTTTCATTTTATGTTCCTTACACACTAGTTTAGACTATTCATGTGGTCTTGTAATTCTACTTATGATTTTATTATTAGTGCTTGATCGTCCGCAAATAGGAGTTCTTTAATGGTGTAATTTGCCGTTGGTTCTTCTTCTGTGTTCTATTCGTCGTGCGATGTTCTTGCAGTCTCTGTTTGGTTGGTTTCTTTACATATGCTGCCTATATAGGTTATGAACAAGTGGGAGGACAGGACACAACCTAGTCGTACTCCGGATTTTATGGTGAAGGATTCTGAGTGTCATCCATTTGTTCTCACTAGGTATTTACTGTTGTTATACAAGCTTCTAAGTTTGTTAGATGTGTACTCACTCCATATCCTTTGCTGATTTCCCACAGTTTGTTTCTATCTATTCTATCAAAGTTCATTTTCTAGGTCGACAAAGGCAAATTAGAGTGTTTCATTAAATTATATTGTTTTTCTATAAGTTGCTTACGAGCAAAAATTGCATCTGTGCATCCTTTGGTTTTCCTAAATCGAAGTATTGTTTCGCTTATCTGGGGTTCTATTGTAGTTCGTAATCTTTTCTCAAGAATTTTGCAAAATATTTTTCCAGTATAACACAAAAGGGAAATGCTTCTGCATTGTGTGCAGTCTTTTCTGCTGCCTTTGTTTTTTCCAAATTGGAATAATTATGGTGTTGCCTCAGTCTCTGGGTGTCTGTTGTTCTATCCAAACATGGTTAAATAGGCTATGAAGCCATGAATTTTTAGGTTTTCTACGAGCAGCATGAAAATCCACTGCCAGTTTGCTAGGCCAGTTGCAGGTTTAGGACAGACAAATCTGACCAAGGGGAGTTCCCCCCCCCCCCCCCCCCCGGGGAGTCAGAGCCATCTTGGCCCATGACTTCTCGGTCATGGTTTCCCTGTCTACACCACGGGGAAGTGGGATTGACCCGCAGGCTACTAAATAAATACAGTAAATTAATCATATTATTACCACTGTATTGTTTAAACTTAATATTCTACACTATTATTATTGGTGCGGATGTTGTTGCAGGCGGAAGAAGCAAAGTCGTGTTCGTCCGATGCCGAGTGCGGAGACGAAGAGTGCTGTCAGATCCTCAGTGAGTTTATGGTGGTGAGCAAAAGAGCAGCTGCTGGAACATGCCAGCCTTACATACAAGACGGACAACCTTGTGATGTGTTCGGGAAAATCAACGGTTTCTGTAGCTGCTATCCTGGCTATGCTTGTGTTGCTGTGGAAGTTCCCATCAATGAAACTGAAAGTGGACTCCAGAAACGAAAGCTTGCTCCTCCTAGACCGGGCTACACATACGATATCAAATGTGTTAAAGACACCGCTTAAGGAACCCTCGCATATAGCGAAAGGTTTTCTTTATGCTGCGTGTTGCTTCTAAACATATAGAGTTTCAGAAAATAAAATGACTGATTACAAAGTGTTGCAAAAGTGTGTCTTGAAACAACTGTTTGTGAAAATGCTTCTAATATATTCTAACACCAAATCTGCTCATGTTTTATGGTTTATTATTGTCATTAATCCCTTCTGGGTGAATCTAGAGGTCCTGTTATTCGCTGCTCGATAGACAAGGCACAGGACCAAGTTTATAATAAACACAAATACCAGGTGTTTGTAAGGTCTCACTACACTTTCTTTGCAGAAAATATATGAAAAATGATTTCATCCGTTGATGACAGCATTCTGTTTTGGAGTGCAAAGAATTACCCCACCAGACGACAGCCATTCGTTGCATATTCCTTCACAGTGGACTGTGGAGCACAATTTTTGATGAAGTCATATACTTCATTTTTCAAATGTTTCCTATATACAAAGTGTAGTGAGTCTTTACAACACACACGGTATAAGTAAAACATTGTTTGCATATCTTTTACAGGACATTGCTGTCAACATCAGCATCTTTCAGTTGATTGTTGATTTCTTGGCAAGATTACGCTCAGTAGTTTGCCATTGCTTTCTGAGCGGCCGGTTAAAATACCCCATAAGTTACCGACGCGATTCGAACCACTGCTGATTCTCACCGTCGACGCGTTACCTACGAGAGTATACGAGATTACGGAGAAACTTCGCTAACCTCTAGGCCAGGAAGCCGGCGGTATAAGTAAAGGAAGGTAAAATAAAGTACCCTGACAGCCTGTTCCTCCTTACTCTAGGCCTAAAAAATGTGATGTCGCTATCACATCATAGATCTATTGTAGGAAATTGCTACGGAACAACAACAGCAACAGCAGCAGCAGCAGCAGCAGCAGCAGCAGCAGCAACAACAACAACAACAACAACAACAAATAAAGTAAAGTAAAGTAAAGTAAAGTAAAGGACCCCTTTTCACGCCTTAAGGCTCTTTGGGCATACCATGTGCTTAACCCGTATTTGTATAGACCAATAGGCACTCGGTGGGTGCTGTGGTCAGTATCACACTGACATATACTGGACAGCACTCTGGATGTAAAATGTGCACACTGACATATACTGGACAACACTCTGGATGTTAAATGTGCACACTGACATATACTGGACAGAACTCTGGATGTGAAATGTGCACACTGACATAAAATGGACAGCACTATGGATGTGAAATGTGCACACTGACATAAAATGGACAGCACTCTGGATGTGAAATGTGCACATTGACATATACAGGACAACACTCTGGATGTGAAATGTGCACACCGACATATACTGGACAACACTCTGGATGTGAAATGTGCACTTTCATTATAATAGATACCCACTATAACAAGAGGTGTCCCTTTGCACTCCATACTTGAACCAGACCTTCAGGGCATTCAGAAACTTGTCATCAACTGTGCCTTCCAGTAAAACTGCGTTGAGCGTTTGTATACTGTTGCCGGTGATGCTGTCTATAAAATCTCACCATAGATTGTGAAGGCTTACGATGGCTGTCTTATAATGCCCTTTGTTGTCTGACGTCAGTTGTGACAAATCATTGTAGTAGGCTATATACTGAGATTTGGCAACAGTTGGTTTTCATACAATGGTATGAGTGCCGGTCTTTCCGAAAATAATAGGAAACTACTGAACGTAAACGTGCCAAGAAATCACAAACTGCCAAAAATAATGCTGGAGTTGACTGCAACGTCATGTAAAGGATGTGCCACACTTTACGTGGTCATGATTAGATTTATAAATTGTCATTGTAATCTCAAATACCGTTTGTGTATCAACCGAACGTTGGGAATACCCATCTGTGGAGAGGACGTATAACAGAGTAACAGTTATATGGTAGATGTAAACGAAGTCCTGGTTGTAGTTTTCATAGGTTTTATTTGACTGAATACATCGGAATATATAAAACAGCATACAAGAGGTTTTCTGTTATTACAATAGATGTTGTCAATTCAAGGTCCAGCCAGTAACTAACTCCTCTAACCCCCGCGTCACGGCTTGAGCGTCCCTAGTTACGTATAAACGGGATGCTCAACCGTGCCTAGTCTTTGCACACCACCTCCAAAGCTACTAACAGAGACGGTGCTCTGTTACATTCCTCTCTTTCTTTAAGAAGACTTTTCCTGAAAAGTCTTAATCCCTAACCTACTTATTCTACTTATTCTTTCCCTCACTAAAACCTTAACCCCAATATTATTTCTCCAACCCATCTTAAACTAACCCCCTCTTAACCAATGAACTTTATTTCTACTCTTTCGAGTCCAATTCTCCACTTATCTCTTATAGCTAACCGCTATGTTCTGTTATAGATCTTCGTGAAGTGATACTTCTTCTTCGTTTCCGTATATGAGCCTACAAGGTTTCATTTTCAAAAAACAGTTCATAAAGATATTTCATTTCATACATATGTTCATCAAAATCGTTGGTATATAATTTGAAACTTATCATGCGTTATGTAACTTCTCATTTTCTCTCAACATCAACAAAACAACACAGGATAGACAGAAAAGATGGGGTGCGCACCCAGTTATAAAGATATAAAGAAGTAGTCAAAAAGCAATCACATTTACCTCCCTTGCAAACACAAAAACTTTATAAATAAAGTTTTAAAAACACATCTTATGATCCATGAACATATACTTCTGCTTGTTATAAATTAAGTCGATCGAAAATTTGTTCCTTATATACTCAATATTAATATTTGTGCTGCCATCCACACCCATTAATGACTATATTTCACATGGCTTATGTTCAATCATGAAACCATAAAAATAATACTGACAATGTTCATTTCTTATGAACATACTTTAAACCAATTAACGCTGTTTATCACAGCTCCTATATTTACCTCCTCACATCCCATTATAAGCATCCTTTGTACTAAACCATATGTACTGCTATCTACTGCCCCATTAATATCTATTCTCCATTAACTAGCTCCTTATATTCCCCTTGATGCTAACTATCACAGCCTCTTTTTATACCAGCTATAGACGTTAGTCACGTTAATTTCTTATTCCTTAATATAACATGGCATCTAATCCATATCTTTTCAATCAATGCTGACTTAATGCAGCTCCTATTTCAACTCTCTAGAACCATATATTTCTACTAACATTTATTTGTGTAGGATCCATCATAAAACCCCGTCATCCAAGCATGGCAAATGTTTCCAAACACTATGTAACGCTATTTCCTCCCCTATTAACGCTGACTCCATACTAGCACAAGACCAAAGTTTTTGGTACTCATGTTTTCTACAACTTATTACTCACAAGGAGAATGTGTCTCTCTTGGTAGTCTAGAATTTTTTGTTAACTATTTTCTGAACGAAAGGTTTTAAATAAGGCCCCGTCTTATTACTCTTTATTCTAAACAAAACAATAAGTGCTTGTGAACAAAATTTTTAACAATTTTCAACTTATTTGTAAACAAGGGTAAATACTATTCAATATGCAAGACAATTCAACTAAAATCATAATTCATGAGCCAACCAAAACGAAGTCAAAACAGGATATCATACCCCCCAACGTTTTGAAAACAATTTTCATTCCCCTCATATCAAATAAAGGTAATCAACCAATTCAAAGAAAGACATTATTCAAAATAATAAGACATACATGATGAAACAAAAGAATCCATTTTTAAATACATCCTATCCATTATTAGTCACTTTTATGGACTAATAATAAATTATTTATCTATTAAGAAAACTCAACAAGTTTAATCTTAAAATCAAATGGCAATAAAAATACATCTTCAAGACCACACGATAATTTACATCCATATTACCTAACTTATTACCAAAATATACAACATCATGTCTACTCCTCAAGACACTCACCACAACTATTAATGACTATATTTCACAATTTTATTTGCCAATCTGTTTCTATAATTGATCTGTAATTCACAGCCACCGTATTTCATCAATTCCCAATTTTCTCTTTAAACCACAAAATTTTCATCCTGCTATCTACAGCATTTTCTATCAATTTATTTACTATATCTCCATTTCTTCAGTAATTCTAGATTTTTCTGTATAAGTGCCATCTTCACATCAATGTCTTCATCTTCTCGTAGAGAAATATTTTCCTTCATGCTACTATCTCTATTAGATTCCGAATTTTCGTCCATTCCATCTTCTTCATCTGTATGTCTGTTGCTAGCAGCCGCTAATTTTTTCTTTCTATATCTAATCTAATCTGTCTATCATAGTTTCTTAACGATCTTTCGAGTAGTGGCATATCATCGTCGCTTGATGAATTTTCTCTAATTCTCAACTGTCTTTTAACTTCCCTATTTCTCTGCCTCTCTATTCTCCTTTTCACTGCTTGTCTGGTATTTTTAAATGGTGCGGTTACCTCTTCCTCCATAGATTCAACACTATCATAACCATCATAAGTATTCCTTTCTTCCTTCATCAAAGTTTTCGGTATTGTTTCTGCCTGTTCATAAGTATCATCGTAAACTAGTGTTGTTATTAATTGACTTTGTACCGGATCTTTTCCAAAATCTGGGGGTATTGTATATTTAACTCTTCTGACGAGTTGTCCATCTGAGTATAACCCGTCTGAATAATAATAATAATTATTATTGTTATTGTCTCTCTTATCTTCATTATCTCTTCTTAAATGTTCCACGTGTGCCCGTGCTACATGTCCTGTGATTTGGTTCTTTATACTGTATGATACAGTACCTAACTTTTCTAAAATATAATAACCTGGAATCCAATGAGCATCAAATTTGGAGTTTCTTCTATGCTTCTTATAATAAACTCTATCACCTACTTTAAATTCCTGTAGTTGTGTATTTTTGTTTGCGTACTTTTTCTGTCTTTCTCTGGCTTTAATTATATTGATTATGTGGTTGTTTCGGGATTTGAAATTTATATATTGAGCACAACCCACTACTGGCAACGCCGATCGCATTCTGGTATGAACCTAAGGCCTATCCAAGTCAATATGGAAGCACTAAACTCGAGTTTCGCCCTCATTTGAGCTCGTCAGTAGTGCATATCCCTGACAGGATCCGGAAACAGTCCCGGATCACGCGTGTGACGCGGGTGTGTAACCACGCGGCACACACTGGACACACCAAATTATCACAACAATAATTATATTGTTTCTTAACCTTACATGCGCTTTGTTGCATTTCTTGTATAATAACTTCATGAAAATCCTCCCCCATATATTTACGTCTTGGTTTTAACAGATTGTCAATTGGGAGTATAGGCTCTCTTCCGTGTAATAAGTAAAATGGTGAAAAACCTGTCCCCTCATTTTGATTTGTGCGTATCGCGCTTAATGGAGATCCTAAGAAAAGGTCCAAATCTTTTTCATGTTCCTCCACAATTTTTGCTATTATGTTATACAATGTCCGATGTTGTCTCTCATTCTTCGCATTTGAAGAAGGTCTATAATATGAAGTTTTTATATGGCCTATATTCAAATCCTGTAATAACTTCTCGAACTTCTTGTTCACAAACTCCTTACCATTATCTGTGAGTACGATCTGTGGGCAACTAAATCTTGGTATGTACTCCTGTAGAAAAATATTAATGATGGTATCTTCGCTCTTATCCGGAATCGCATAGACTTCCGGCCAAAGACTATAGCAATCCACGATATGAAGTAGATATACATTCCCCGATAGTGTTCTAGGGTGAGGACCTGATATGTCTAAGCTCACTTTATGCATTGGAAACTCAGGAATGTCAGTATCTTGTAAGGGACATTTGATCGTTTTCATATTTCTTAACCTACACTTCTCACACGCATCGACGTACTTACAAGCGGTTTTAAATAAGTTCGGCCAATAATATTTATTAGTGAGTGCTTTTACTAACTTATCATGACCAAGATGACCATTCTCATCATGATATGCCTTTAGAATCTCAATTTCCAAATGTTTTGGAATGTATTTTCTGAACTGTTCGCTTCTTTCATTCACGTAATATAACTGATCATCATCCTGCAAGACTAGAAAATTTTTCTTACAACTGTTTTCACCCGTTTCGTTCAATTTATGTTTTATTTCTACAACTTTCGGATCTAATTCTTGTTCTTCCTTCATATTAAATTGCATTAAATGTGGGTCTTCCGCTCTAGGTTCAGATTCTTGATCCGACGGTAAACTCCTAAAATCTTCTCTACTTAATATAGCAGAATCTAATATATTTACTTGCCAGTTTCGGTCGTCTATGTCGGGTTCACGCTCGTCCTCAGTGTTTCCTGATGTCTCTGGATACGGGATTCTGGATAATAAATCTGCACATGTGTTGTCCCTACCAGCTACGTACTCTATCTTTGCGTTGTACCACTGCAAATTCAACGCCCATGTCTGTATTTTTCTGTTCTGCGCTGGAGCTTCTAATAAAGATTTTAAGGGCATGTGGTCAGTTCTAATAATGAAATTGCGAACTAATGCGAACTTTTGCATGCCTTCTAATACTTGATTTATTAATAACATATAGTGAGAAGGCGCAGTTTTGACCCCAAAAGGCATTCGTAAAAATTCGTAAGAACCTGCGTGTGTACAGAAAGCACTTTTCTTTTGAGCATCTGGGGACATATGGATACACCAAAATCTTGACCTTGCATCCAATGTAGTGAAGAAGGTAGACCCATTAAGTAACCCTAAAATATCGTCGATCACCTGCAATGGGTAAGCTACATTCTTAGTGATTTTGTTCAACGCCCTGTAGTGACAGCAGAATCGGTGTGAACCATCGGCCTTGGTCACTATGACAATCGGAGATGACCATTCTGACTTCGATCTTGTTATTATTCCTGCTTTTAACATATCTTCTATTGCCTTTTCGACAATTTCTCTATTCCTTAAGGGAGTTCTATACGGTTTCAAACTAATTGGTGGGTGATTTCCAGTATCTATTTCCATAGTGACTGTTTTGGTCTTCCCCAATTCTAAGTCGTTAATTGCAAAAACATCTTGATTCTCTTTTACAAGTTTTTCTAATATTTCCTTATTTTCCGGTGGAGCTTTTAATTGTGCTAATAATTCTTGTTCTCTTGTTGTTTTGTCTACTGAATATATTTGAGATGTATGTTTTCTGAATGGATGGATCAATTCATCATTCCGCACGTTCCATCTTCTTCCACGTCTATTTCTGGTATTGATTCTTTCCATAGGTGTTTCTGAATAATTAATTCTCGGCATTTCTACTCTATCTGTTGTTAGTAGGCTGTTAGGATCATGTTCTACTTTGGCTATTACACATCCTCTGTACAATTTAATTTCCTTGCCTGTGTTGTTAATAATCATTACTGGAAAAGTTAAGCGTTTATCTAATGTCATTATTCCATCTGGAACTTCTAGACCAGGTTCATCTATTATCTCCCTTTGTAACTCTGTTATTCTAACTGTATGTCCTACTAAATAATACGGATTTCTTTTCACTTTCGCCTGTATCAGATTAACCGTTTGTGGTTTTAGAGTCGTGGACGTTTTAACCCTAACCAGTGTTGATATGTGCATGTCCTCTTCTAAATCTACATACACGCCCTTGAATCTTAATTTGTGCAGATCAAAAAAAAAATCTTACACCATTTTTCAGTAAGAAGTCCCTACCTATAAGCATGTTCCTATTTAACTCTTTAACTACGTGAAAAAGGTGCCTTACGTTGATTCCTCCTAATTTGAGACTTATCATTGTTTGGCCAACTACATCTAAATTTTGTCCTGTAACAGAGTGAAGAGTATCATGACTCCTGAATATTTTGCAATTTTTTATTATTTTGTATAACAAATTTTCTTTGATTACACTAACTTGAGCTCCCGAATCAATTAATGTTCGAATTCTATATTTCCCTATTTCTATTATGCATGAACTGGGGTCCGTTTTATTTATTGAAAAATTGTTTTATTTCACCCAGTTGAGACCACTTTCTACTCGTACTCCTATACTTGTCATTAAAATATTCTTTAATTCTTGGGACCTTGTTATCTTCCCTCCTACCGCAGGTCCTATTCAGTAAGTGGGATTCCGGTTTTCCTGCGTTCTTGGCCTTGTAAAATTCCTCTGTCTATCTTCAAAATTCCTATTTGATCTGTTATTAACATTTCTATTTTGTGTATTCGACTGAACACGCCTGTTACCACAGAATGTTAAAAATGTGTCCGTGTTGTCCGCAACCCCAACAGACTATATTTGTGTTACCTACCGTTTCTCTTATAGGATTTCTCATTTGTCTTCTTCTATCATAAGCATTTTCATTACCTCCCTGCAACGTCTATATTCCTCCTCTTCTATTCCATCCAAACCTTGCTTGTCCGATCTCCATGGGCTCTTCGATCCTATCCTCCTGACTAGTTCCTATTTCTCGTCCTACTCTCAGTCTAAATCTTCGTCTCAAATTCTCTTCCTGTACAGCTATATCCACAGCTTGTGATAATCTCTCAGGGTTTTCTCTCATTAATTTAAACTTCAGTCCATCTGACTTTATACCGTCTACAAAACTCCCGACCAACATTCGTTCCACTTCCTCTCCTCGTACGTTCTGTCCCAGGAATGCCTCCTCAGCTAGGTTAATCAACCTATCACTAAATAATTGCACAGTTTCTCCAGTGTTTTGCTTGGATTGTCTCAACACTGAAAACGCATGCTGAGGATCTGTGATTTCAGCATACTTGTGGGCTAAGTCATCCTTGACTTGCTCCCATGTCTCATCTACTCTAGCTTCTAATTTTCTTCTAATGTGATCCGAAACCGGTGCTACAGTGGCCTGGTAAGCAATTTTCATCTTCTCCTCATCCGTTGCCGCCACCAAGAATGCATGTTTCTCCACCGAATTCATCCATTTCTTGAAATCTTTCGCCTGCCCACTAAATTTTTCAATCTCTGTCCCTATTCCTTGTTGCTTTATTGCTGTGTTGAGTCTGCCTATTGCCGTGCCTACTCCAGTTAAAACCTGTGTTAACGAAATTTGTTCCTCTGCCATGCTGAAATAGTTTTGCTATACAACGTATATAAACAAATTCACAATTATAATATAGTTAATAGTTATCAATAAGTATACAACTGCAGGCGTATTTAAATTAGACAAGGGACGTAAGCAACTGTTTTTCGTCCTATAAAGATCAAGTGTTCTAATTAATTAATTAATTTTACTTAACACACAATGTTATGTTATATTAGTTAAATATCAATTATCTTAAATACCGTTTATGGATGAGATATATCTTCCACGAGTCCAAAAGGAAAGTCCAAATATGCCGACTGATGATTATTCTTGACAATTGTAGGCTTCACAGAAAAAAAAAACGAGCGTGTCGTGTTCCTCGATTCCATCATAGAGAAAGGGAAATTCTGTACTCTTCATTTCACCCATTGGTGGGCACCTCCGATTTGTGGCTTCTTTTCACCCGAAAAGGGGCACGTCTGGACTTCACCCGAAAAAGGGCACGTCTGGATTTGAAACGGCTCGAGCTCAAAAACGAAGCGATTACAATAGGTTCTCTTCTTCAGCAGGACGGCAACCCATTATGCCCACCCGCGTCCGAAAAGACCAAAGCAAGTAAATCGCATTCTTCATGACAGACATCTTGATGAGCTGTAGTTTCTCCCAAAATTCAGGTTAGTTGCGGCTGTTTTATTTTTGAAAGCAGCAAAATTTCTTCAGTCTGGGACAGCTCCAGTAAGTTGACCTCCTTCAGGCAGCCAAGGTCAATCAACAGCCCCGATAACAGCAGGTCAAGACTTACAGCATAGTGACGCCCAAGGACAACAGTCAGGTCAGTCCAAGATACGATGATAAACAGCCTACAATTCTGACAAACAGCCTACGATGGTAGCTCCATCCAGCAATTCATTATAAGATGTATGGCGGCTCCAATCAACTAGCCTCAATAAAACGATTTGCGGTGGTTCCAATATGAGTTGCAACCTTTGACAGGGTTTTTTTTTCTTTTGACTGCGGCTTCTGACAAAATTCACTTAGTCAGTAAAATCATCTGTTGTGGTAACGTTTTTGTTGTAGCAACTTGAGAAAACGCGTTCAACAAAAGTCCTCCGCTGTGCCGCATATTTTCGTAGTACTTCACGTTGTGTCTGCAACAACCAAGTCCAAAATCCTGGGATAGCGGCATCAAATTTACTCTTATAACAGAGTAACAGTTATATAGTAGATGTAAACGAAGTCCTGGTTGTAGTTTTCATAGGTTTTATTTGACTGAATACATCGGAATATATAAAACAGCATACAAGAGGTTTTCTGTTATTACAATAGATGTTGTCAATTCAAGGTCCAGCCAGTAACTAACTCCTCTAACCCCCGCGTCACGGCTTGAGGGTCCCTAGTTACGTATATACTGGATGCTCAACCGTGCCTAGTCTTTGCACACCACCTCCAAAGCTACTAACAGAGATGGTGCTCTGTTACAGACGTGCAGGAAGGAGCTCTTTAGACAGACGACGCCTTAAGGGTAGCAAATAAGCTTCATGCCAATATTACATTCCAAATGAGAATGTGGAAAGAAAACAATCTAAGAATAAACTGCAATAATTAACACCCGTTGCGAAAACTGATAACAAATGTACACTACTATCAAGATATGAGTGCTGAGAATAAAACTTAACATCTTGCTTATGACTGAGAAGTCATACGGAAGATTGTTATGGGAGCGAGGTTCTGCAAAGGACCTGCTACTAAATGAATGAATGAATGAATGAATGAATGATTAATCTATGAGTAGCGGCTGGCCGAGTTGCTAGAATACCGGATACTCCTTCATAATCGAATCCTCGGTAAGGTGTGAACTTGATTTCTGTACATTGTGGATTTTATTTCTGCACAGTTCGCGGCGGCTGCACTAGCCTGGTGGCCTTAATTCCTCAGGTCCTTTCCTACACCGCAAGGTACGATAGGCAGTAGATGACAGTTTGATTATTAATATATAGAACTATGTCTTCTGGTTAGGCTGTTTTTCTGTAGAGTGGTATGTTTTTGATGTGATCAAAGTACCTACTTTCGTGTGATTTATATTTCTTTCAGTAGCACTTTACAGACATCTGAATGTAATAGAACTTCCTTGTTTACACTTTGTCCCATCTAAGAAACTTGTCCCAGACAACGGAAGACCCACATTTGAAATAGGCATACTTGTGCATTTAATAGATCCCCACTTCGAAACAACACTCTTTGCACTGGGAATCAGTATAATAGCTGACTTTATAAATTTAATCAATAACAAGTAAACCACAAACCATTGATAAGTGATGCCCATCAACATTACAACTATTTCTACTTACGAGAAACATTCGGTGTTTGCAAACCCGAACGTGTTTACACAAACGTGTCAAGTAAATAATGTGTTATGCCCTTGTTGTCGTTGCAATTGTAAAATGCGGCTTGTGAAAGAGAACGATCAAATGTTCATCTAGTGTCAGATGTAAAGTAAAGAAGATATCGCTGTTACACTAATTAAGGCGTAATAGTCATATGCTATTAGATCCATATTTGTACGGAACATTCGACACTCGAGGGTCATAAGGTTTATTGCACACCAACCGTCTTAACTTCCCGTCTTCCCGTAAGGGAAGCAAAGAATAGAAACACTGCAGCCTACCACGCATGTTGTAAGAGGCGACTAAGGAGGCTTGATGGTTCCGTCGCCCTGCTACTGAGTGAGTGCGTGGCGCGACACTGTGAGCTGTGAGTTTCGGATGAAATGCTTTTGAATCTGCCCGAGGTATTTTAGAACGTGACTGCATGTTCGGAGCGATGGCAGATGGCTATGTCCCAGAGTTGACCGGCTTTTGCCTTATACAGAAATGCGTGGCTGCTGGGCTTCTGGTTGACTGCCACTACCATCGACGATGAACTGTATTTCGTGGACTGTGTGGGTGAACATCTAGGAAACATCCAGATGGGAAAATGACTGCCGATTCCATCAGAAATGAACTGGGTGTTTTGTGGGGGACTATTGTGTTGACATTCTGGCGGCGGCATTATGCACAGTGTATCTGTTGTTTGTCGAGACTCCTTCTTTTTCACTTTTCACATTAGGCAGTGGGGAGCGTTTTGTGTGATATTCACTGGCACAGGAACGGAGCAAAATGGGGACGACCCGTTGCTGTGAAGTTGGAACTGCGACTAACTAACTAACTAACTAAGCGTCTTAACTTTCCAAGACATTTCCTAGCACCTCATTTATTCTGACTGACTGACTGCCACCTTGCCGTCTTGACAGACGATAGTTTGTAAAATGGGGTTAAAACCTCTCCATAACACACAGCCTGGGCAGAGTTTAGAGACGATGTGTTGCCCATGCAGCATGATCCCACTGTAGTCCTGCCTAGTTTACTCCAGAGGAAAGGTAACACCAATACATCTAGTACAAGACAAGCTTCAGACGATGCGGGATCAGCAAAGCAATGTTCGAACTCCGCATATCGGAGCGTCCACCCTAGACCAGTTGACGACCAAGGCTTATGGCCTGGTCTGCCCTGCCATGACATTTAGTCTTTAGGTCGCAATTCCTCCGCATGAAGCCGTTGACACAATGTGGGGTGTCGGGTTTGGTGAACGCCACCCAAAATTCAGTTCTAACAGAAAGCAGGTAGTACGTCTACTGTCAAACGATAGCTCAGTCATATCACTATAAGACCTTACACCTTATTTATTCTATGGTTGTTCTAATTATGTAATCTGCTTCTCAAACGCCGTCAATCTTCCAGGCTACCGCTCCGTTCTCCAAACCTTACGTGACGTAGGGTTACCTCCATCCATCCATCATGTGCCATGCCGGTAAGCGTGGGCGGTCATGTTCTGCCATCTCACTCGATCACCAGAGTCGTGGATCAGCTCCGTGTTTCTGTCTCGACCATGCCACAAGGCCAAGCCATCGAGGTACTTGCTTCTAGGTCTTCCCCTTGGTCTGTTCCCCTCGATCTTACCAGATGTCACCAAATTCTCCAATCCATTTCTTCTCATAACATGCCCAAAAAATTTTGACTGTCTACGTCTAATTTCTCTAATCAATTTACTATCTTCATTTGTTTCTTGAAGGACTTGTTCATTGGTCTTTCTGGCTGTCCATGGTATTCTTTGCATTTTCCTCAGAAACCACATCTCTACAGCCATCAGATGTTTTTCAGCCTGACTGCTCATTGTCCACGCTTCACATCCATATAAAAGTACAGGTTCAATGTAGCATCTCAACACTCTTTTTCTCGTTTCAATTGACATCTTTTTATTGGTCAATATGTTTTTCATCTTGCTAAAGGCTACTTTTGCCATGGCGATTCTTGTTCTAATCTCTTCAAGGCATCTCCCATCAGATGCTATTACTGTTCCGAGATAATTGTACCTGCTCACTTGTTGAAGAATATTCCCATTTACTTGTATATTACATTGTGGTATTTCGTCCTTCCTAGTGACGACCATAATCTGTGTCTTTTTACAATTTAATTCTAACCCTAGTTGTTCACTGTGTGTAACAATCGCATCTACTAAATTTTGCAGGTTCTGTTCATTGTCTGCAATCAAGACTGTATCATCTGCATATCTAATGTTATTGATGCATCGTCCCCCAATGTTGATTCCTTCCATATCTTCAATATTTCTGAAAATACTTTCACTGTACAGGGAAAACAGATCTGGAGACATTACACATCCCTGTCTCACACCCCTTTTAATAGGCTGATATTGGCTTACTTCATTATCAACTCTTATGGCAGCTTGTTGTTTCCAATATATGTTTTTTTCAAGCGTTTGGAAAGGTAGCCCGTTTTTGGGGGGTTTTTTGGGGGGGGGGGGGGGGGGGGGTGGGTTGGGGGGGGGGGTTTTTGGGGTTTTTTTGGCCCCCCCCTTTTTTTTGGGCCGTTTTTTTTTTTTTTTTTTTGGGGTTTTTTTTGGGGGGGTTTTTGTTTTGGGGGGTGTTTGGTTTTGGGGGTTTTTTTGGTTTTTTGGTTTTTTTTTGTGGGGGGGTTTTTTGGGGGGGGTTTTTTGTTGGGTTTTTGGGGTTTTGGGGGTTTTTTTTTTGTTGTTTGGGTTGGGGTTTTGGTTTTTTGGGTTTTTTTTTGGGGGTTTTTGTTTTTTTTTTGCCCGGGGGGGGTTTTGCCCCCCGGGGGTTTTTTTTTGGGGTTTTTTTTTTTTGGGGGAGGGGGCCCCCTTTTTGCCGGGCGGGGTTTTTTGGAAGGTTTTTTGGGTTTTTTTTGGCCCCCCCCCCCGGGCCCCTTTTTTGGGTTTGGGGTTTCAATTTGGAGGCCCCGGCTTGGGGCCCGAAAAAGGGGGTTTTTTTTGGGGTTTTTTTTTTTTGCCCTTTGGGGGGGGGGGTCTTGCCAGATTTCATATGGTTAAGCGCATTCTGAACCTCCATCTTTAAAATTGCTGGTCCTTCATTATTATTTTGGACATCATACTGTTCGTCTCTGTTATCGTCATAAAGGTTTTTCACATAATCTGACCATTCATGTAAGATCTGATCTTTTTCTATTATGACTCTTCCATCTTTTGTCTTTAGGCAGCCTGCTGATGTACATGTTCTTTGATTAGTAAGCTCCTGAATTCTTTTGTGCATTAGTTTCGCATTGTTACTGTTGTGTTGTTTTTCAATTTCTCTGCAATTTTTCTCAAGCCATGTTTCTTTTGCCTCCTTACATAAGGTTCTCACTTTTCTGTGAATTTCTTCATATTTGGCAGGATTATCTTTGTTCTGTCTTCTTGTTTCCATTAGTTGTAAAATTTCTTCAGTCATCCATGTCTTACGGCCCACTTTCTTTACTTTTGGAATAGTTTTTTCTGCTGCGCAACTGATTGAATTCTTCATCGTTTCCCATTGATCATCTACATCTTGAAACAGGATCTCTAGATCAGACAATATATCAAATTTGTTCTTTACTTCTATGTTAAAATTATCTTGTATTTCTTTGTCAGTTTTCAATTTGCACAAGTCATATTTAGGGTTTCCTGCTGTATACTTGACTTTCTGTAACTTTACCCTCAATGTGCCTGTAATTAATCTGTGATCACTGTAACAGTCTGCATTTGGAACTGTTTTTACGACTGTTAACGCATTTCGAAACCTTTTGCTAATCAGGATGTAATCTATCTGGTTTTTAATCCTGCTGTCTGGACTCCTCCATGTCCATAATCTTCTAGGATGCTGTTTAAACCAGGTGTTTCCTACAACCATTTCTTGTTCTTTTGACCATTCTACAAGTCTGTATCCTCTTTCATTTCTCTCTCCCAAACCATGGTTGCCTACACTGTATCCATCGCCTTGCTGTCCTATTTTTGCGTTGAAATCACCCATTATGATATTTATTTCTGATTTTTTGCAGTTCTTCAAAGCAGACTCCACGTCATTATAAAATTCCTCTATGCTTTCTTCATTGCTTTCACTTGTTGGGGCATATACTTGAATGACATTTATTTTAAAAGGTCTTCCGTTTAATTTTACTAATAGGACTCTGTCTGACACAGCATGATATCCTTTGACAGAATTTGATGTTTGCTTATCTAATATAATGGCTACACCTCTTTGCTGTTCTTCTCCCCCAGAATAAATAATCTTACAATCATCTCCTGTCCTTATCCCTGCTCCTTTCCATCTCGTTTCCGATACTCCTAATATGTTAATCTTCTCTCTCCCCATTTCTTTTTTGGTGTTTTCTAATTTTCCATCTACATTCATTGTTCTAACGTTCCAAGTTCCTACTTTCAATGATATTAATCTGTTGCACCTAGTAGCCTGTTGACGGACTGGAGTCACCTGGTGCGCATGACTATCCCTACCGGGCGAGGCTGCTCCTATGGAGCACCCATTTACGCCGTTTCTCTGATTATCGATGATTTCACACAACATGATTTTCTTGGCATCTGTAAAGAAGGTAGTTTGCCATTGCTTTCCTTCCTAGCAGTGACCATATTGGTCAGTGATCGTAGCCATTGTCTCCTCAAAATAGAGATCTTCTGCCTACCGTCGTGAAGGTGGAGACCATAACCTACAACTATCTGTTGGCTGCTCTCCATCTTCATCCATGGCTTCACGTAACCCTGATCGGGGGGCTAAACGGGTACTCCACCTTGCCCAAGGGTGTCCCGTGGGCTAGCGGAGGGAAGGAGGCGCCTTACTTCTCCTTTGATAGGGGATACCCCTACCCCGCTACCCCCTCACAGGATTACCTCACAGGAATTATTATTTACTAATACCTAGACCAGCAGGCTTCGTGGCTTAGAGGTTATGACTTTTCTCCGTAATCTCGTATACTCTCGTCGGTGATGTGCTGACGGTGAGAATCAGCAGTGGTTCGGATCGCATCGGTAACTTACGGGGTATGTGAGCCGGCCGCTCAGAAAGCAATGGCAAACTACTGAGCGAAATCTTGCCAAGAAATAAACATACAGCTGAAAGACGCTGATGTTGACAGCGATGTCCTGTAAAGGATATGCTAAAAAAAAAACACCTAGACTAGTTCCACGGTAGTTCCAATTTACAAAGAGTAGGCAGTAAGGTGAAAATTGTTACCAAATAAATGTACACATCAATAGTTGCAGCTCGCTAACTTGAATACAATCTGCCTAGCGGCAGTAAACCGTACACAAACTCATTAGGAATTTCGATGCACTGGCCTTTCATGTGCATAAGTAAATGAAGTCCATTTCTCTAGAAAGAATAACGGGGGAAAAAAAACTAAAATAAATAACGAAAAACAGAGATATAGGTCACGCAATAAATTGTACAATATATTGTTTGCGTTTTCATTATTTAAAATAAACAAATAAATAAATAAACAATTAAATATTATAATAGATGTTTTTCAGCACTATTCACGACATGGAGCTTATCTAATAGTCCGTGACCAATTTTGGAATCCACATTTCTCCCATCACATGAATTTAATCAGGACAGATGGCCCATCTCACACCATCACTATATAAACATACATAATATTCTACATGTATATGCGTGTGTTAGTAACGTCGTGACACAGCAGATAGCCATTCTATATCAAACAGTTGAGATTACAACTGCATACATTCTTGAATTTGCACTGATTTATGTGCATTAAGTTATGGTGATGAGATCCATGTCTGGCTTTATTTCCATTAGGTCTCCGTATACACCGAACAGACTTCAAGTTACATATGTTGAGGACATTATTATTGATTCGCATTGCGTAGTAACAGAAATGAACATAAAGAAATAATATTGGCAAGTGGTATGAGAGCAAAGACAGAGTACAGATAATCATCTACGATATATGTAGGGGAGATGTGTTAGGAAGAATAGATGCGTATATTGGTAACCATCATTACGTAACCTGTACAGACAATATTATAGTGATGTACAGACCAAATGGAAGTAGAAGAAGTCGACCATATAAATTATGGACGGAGACAATAACAGGGAGCATGGGAATCTCTATATATAAAACCCATAAACGGGCACTCTCCCGATGTTTATGCTTCACCTCTATACTGCAAAGTATAAGAGAGAATAAGAAGAGAAAATGAGGTGAATATTAGTAGTCGAAACGATTGTCTTGAAATGAAAGAATTATTAGTAAAATGTACAGACACATTGATAATGAGAAAGAGTGTCTTGAAACGAAAGAATTATTACTAAAATGGATGCTTTCATTTACTAGAGCGGTGGCGATAAAAGTTGTTTCGAACACAAAGTAAATTTAACTGGACAATTCATAGTTCAAATGCCTATGTCATACAGCGATGTGATTTCCCCACTGTAGATTTTATCTCATGTTTACACGCCGGAGACAAGGTATATTCAGAACAACTTGACGTGAAAGTAATAGTTTCACCCACAGCGTAGCGACAAGCTTGCGCTAGCAAACAAACAACAATAGCAGCAGTAGACAAAGACAAACATGACACTAAAGTAACGGCATCATCACCCAGTGGTCTCCTGCGTAGACTTCGCTCCAACAACAGCATCTTACTGCACGTCTTCTGCAGAATGCCGTTCTCCTCAGGGTCTGTTGACAAGTATACCAGTCACTTGTCATTTCTCGTATCTCATGCACCCACTTGTCATTTTCTCCGGTTTCATACACCTACATGTCATTTCTCCTGTCTCATGCACACACCTGTCATTTCTTCTGTCTCATGCACCCACTTGTCATATATCCTGTCTCATGCACCCACTTGTCATTTATCCAGTCTCATGCGCCGACTTGTCATTTCTCCTGTCTCGTGTACGCACGTGTCATTTCTGCTGTCTCATGCACCCACTTGTCATTTCTCCTATCTCATGCATCCACTTGTCATTACTCCTGTCTCATGCACACACTTGTCATTTCTCCTGTCTCATGCACCCACTTGTCATTTCTCTTGTTACAGGCACCCACTTACCATTTCTCCTGTCTCATGCACCCACTTGTAATTTCCCCTGTCTCATGCACCAACCTGCTCAAGTTGTCAGCAGGTTCCAGTGGTCATGCTGGTCGAGATCTGCATCTTTATCCAGGAACCATGTTTTCAACCAATATTCTTTCAAAGGTTACCGATACATGAAGATTTTTATGATCTACTTTGCTTCGACTTTCAAATCGTGAAAACAATCAGCATTTACGTAGTCTTGATTCGCGATGTCCTTATAATGTTTCTGAAACATTTGAGCTCGGAAACCTTTATTTTCAATGATGATTGCGAAATGGCTTATGGCTCACATCTGCATGATGTCAAATATTTAACTTGTTGGCCGGTGGTGTGCCATGGGTAGTTGATGATGATGTATGAGATCGAGATCGGGGTCATGGTCACAGGTATCTTATCTTCAAGGATAAATCATGATCCAAGACAAGTGTTTTATGTTTCGTGTTTGCGTATTTTTTTTTTTTTATTTTAATTTTTTAAATTTTAATTTATTTTATTGGTTCATCTGTACTATTGCTGTTGTGTGCCCCCAAAGAGATTATTTTCGGGATGAAGAATACATGCCTGCTACCCTAATAATTGCCGGTCTCTCTGGCTGAGGGGTTACAACACTTTCTCCGTAATCCCGTTTATCACGCAGAGTCTCGTAGCGGGAGAGAACTGGGAGCGGTTCGACTCCCGCTGGTGACTTGCGGGATACTGAGCCGGCCGCTCAGGAAGCAATGGCAAACTACTGAGCGTAATCTTGCCAAGAAATCAACAGACAGCTGAAAGATGCTGCTGTTGACAGCGATGTCCTGTAAGGGATATGAAAAAAAAAAAAAAAAAAAAAACCTAATAATTATGGAAGCTGCAGTTCATAGACGGCTTGCCTAATGGCCAGGCTGTAATTTGTTCGAATCCCCCCGAAGTGATATAATTTTTTTTATCTGATCCGGTACTCAGGTCGGCTCAGTCTAAAATGTGTACCAGGCAAATTACCTTAGAAGTAAAGGCGATGGCTTGATATAGACTGAATCACCAAAAGAGTTCCGTGTGGTATACAAATTCCTTTACGCAAACAGAAATAGTTTGTGTTATACTTGAAATTACAGTGGCAGTTTACAGAAGAAACTACAATAATGTCACTATTGGAAGTCACCGTGGCCGATCGGTATATAACGTTCGCACTTAAACTATATGTGCGTTGACGGCGGGGTAGTGGGTACATTCCACACTCTGGTCAGTTGGGCTTACACGTTTGTGTCTCGTTCAGAAAGCAATGGTAAACTTAGTTAGAGATAATTAGTTGCACATCCTTTACATGATGTTTTCAGTCAACACCAGCATGTTTTACTGTTGTTGATATCTTGGCAAGTTTACGTTCAGTAGTTTGTCATTGCTTTCGGAACGACCGGAACCCACACCTTTTTGTAAAATACCAGCGCAACGCGGTCTGCTGCCAAATCGCACTCAGCTGTGTTTCGAACGCGAGTATGCGGGATCACGAACCGCGTCCGTAACCTCTTCGCCACAGAGCCCGCAATGGTAAACTACTGAATGTAAAATTGCCTGGAAAAGCTGATTGCAAAGGACATTTTAAAATGACATTTTTAGTTTATTTGAATAACGAAGACACAAACCATAGATTGACGATTTATTGCCTGGCATATTTCGCTGCATCTCGTCAGGTACATACAGCAGAAGTCACACAAGACAGAGTAAAATAACTAGATACATCGTTCAAGCTGAAATATACACTATGTTCGCACAGTAATATCAATTGCTTACCATAGTAATTTTAAACTGACTGTCATGCCTTTCTGTTTGTACAAAATTGGCCTGCGTAGAAGAATTACTATGGCTTCTGCAAACTGTAACAAACAACTAATTTGTGTATGAAACAACTCGCGAAAAGGGCTGTTTCTATCGGTTTCCAAGACATGACGTTCAATGGACGACGCCGAGAATTTATAATTGTGGTGTGTCAGCCTTCCCTTAATCCCATCGCCTATGTGTAGTGTCTTGTCAATCCATTTTGGTATGTGTTCAACAACCCTGCTGTGTAACTGCCTCTCTGTTCTGCCGATGTTTATCAATTAACATGCAGGTGCGAATCTACCTACATCGGCAGAACAGAGCAGCAGTTACACAGCAGGGTTGTTGAACACATACCAAACTGGATTGAAAAAATACTACACACAGGCGATGGGATTATTGGAAGGCTGACACACCACAAGTATAAACTTACGGCTTCGTCCATTGCACGGAATGTCTTGGAAACTGGTCATAGAGAGATAGAGACGGTGTTTTTTCGCGTGTTGTTTCATACACAAAAGAGTCGTTTGTTAAAGTTTGCAGAAGCCATAATGATTCTTCTACATAGGCCCATTTTTTGCACAAAGAAAGACATGGTAGGTAGTTTACAATTACCATGGTAAACAATTGTTATTAATGTGTGAACATGTGTATATTTCAGCTTGAAAGATGCATCTAGTTACTTTACTCTACGTTGTGTGACTTCTGCAGTATTTACTTGACGAGATGCAGCGAAATAGGCTATGCAATAAATCGTACATTCTATGGTTTGTGTCTTTGTTATTCAAATTCACTACGGGAAAACATTATTTTGATTATTAGTTCAGTTCTTCACGTCCTAATCATTTAAACAAATATGTCAGCCCGCTTTTAACAACTGGTATTTATTTTATTGGACAATTGCCGCATTATCTACTCCTGGGACATAAACCTATTTCAAAGTAATTACTGTCTGGGAAAACAGAGTTAATGTCCTCCAAAATATATGTATGTCATCATGGTCTTATCTATCGTGGTGCTGTTGTTCAGTTTCGGCACCTATGAATTATCTTCACCACCAATCAGCTATTAACGGATGCAAGTGTTGCTATTTTGAGCTTCGGTTCCTGGACTCCAGTTCGTTGCTGTTTAAGGAGAATCAGACGAGATATTGCTGCACAATGAAGACAACGTGTCTCCTTTTATGTGCTTTTCTAGCACTGGTTTACGTGAGTACTTTTGATTCTAGTATGGTTAATTCCCCGGAAAGGTTCATCCTGTCAACAAATGCCCGCAGAAGTCGGATGTGTCGGCCTAACGGCGCAAGAACTCAGCTCTGCTGTAAACAGGCACAACGCAATCACGTCCGAAAAAAACTCTCCAGATAAACGTAGAAGAAGAAGAAGAAGAAGAAGAAGAAGAAGAAGAAGAAGAAGAAGAAGAAGAAGAAGAAGAAGAAGAAGAAGAAGAAGAAGAAGAAGAAGAAGAAGGATGGTTAATTCATTTTAAAGCATCCTCAATGTGCCATTACTTTTTAACGTTAACATCTGTTGTCGATATGAATATGATTATGATTATTATTGTGTACATGTGTAATTTGAAACGTATTGAGTATATGGTGCTAGCCCCAAATTTGTATAGACCAATCAACACTTGGTGGGTGAAGTGGTCAATATGACGCCGTCCAACTTTACTTCCCCAAACAATCATTTATGCTCATTTATACTAGACTAATCTGGGACCCTAGATAAATGCATACAAATGTCTGCCTCGAATGGGATTCGAACACATGGCCACCGATCCCACAGGTAAGCATGCTAGGCATTGTGCTATATTGGCTCCAATTATTGTAATATAACATAATACCAAGAAACACAGATTATGATTATTAACAAAGATAGTACCAAGCGAACTGTTAACATCATAATAAATGCAAAAAAGCAAAACGTAAAACTCATTCTTGTGTCGATACTGTATGGATGTTCGTCCATCACGAATGATGAGGACAATTCATTCATTGCATCTTTATTTGATGAAGAACGAATGTCTTGCGCTTTAGTTTGGATTATAGTGAGGAAGTGGTTGCGCAACTCCGTCGACCTCACTCTCTCGTCTGCGTCCATCTGGCTCCAGTGGCGAGCATGGCAAGACGACTGGAGACGGATACAGAATACGATACTGTATAAACAAGTGTTGATGGATGGGAGGCAGACTGTAGGTATGTAGCAACATTCAACAGTACATGACGTGCAGTCACGCCACATCGACGCTTGCCAAAAGAACGTTTTCAGCAATATGAAGCAGCTTCTCTCATGTAACCCAGCTGAGTTAAAACTAGTGGTGATCAAGTGTTGTATTTACTATTTAGTACTGTAAGGTGCCGAAACATGAACAATGAATGAACAATGTGAGGTAAAAATTGAAGCTGTCGAAATGGGATTTATTTAGTGAAAATATCATGACATCAGACGAAAACAGGGTTGCATTTGTCTGGAATTCATATGGCAAGACAAGTAGAGGAAGACCCAAGAACAGATGAAGAAGAGAAATGGACACCTACATGAATAATATGAGGAGGGTTTTGATGGAGCTTGGCTAGCAACAGACAGGACGGTCTGCAGTGAGGGCCGATGCCTCACTGGGGATTAACGGGCGAAAGAAGAAGACCAAGAAGAAAACATTACTGAATGAGATTCAGGTCAGACAATTAAGGTACACCGGTCGTATAAACGACACAGCTCCTAGTTAAAGGTTCTACTAAAGGAAAAGTGGAGGTGGAGGCACGTAAGAAGGAGATCATGTTACAGATTGGAAGACTTCATCACCAGAGGGCCTAGAAGAAGTTTGTATGAGCGCACCATGAAGACGGTGAAAAGAGTTTGTTGGAGACCCATTGCAGCCGGTCGTGAGTACGGAGAAGGCACATGATTTACTGATGCATTGACGTTTCGTAAATACATTTAATCGGCCAGTGTAACATGCTACTCATCCTACATTCATAATAATCAGCAGCATATTCCTTATCGACTGGCGTCTGCTATCAATCTTGTCACATAATGCGATCTCCAACAGTATGCAGTTAAGCTCTAATAGTTAGTTAATTAGTTAGTTAATCGACAGATTATCTTCATGACACATCGAACCATTCAGTGCATAAGTTATCGGATCCCCTCGTCAGTAAATCTCACAGCGTGTAGCGATTCACACGACACCAGTTCTGTGTTGGTTTATTAATCTTCTTTGGTTTCCCACACAGTGTTCTTGCTTGTCCAACCTCTGTTAACTTGCTGTTCTCGCAGTCTGACTATGGTTGTAGATTCACAGCTCTAATCAATTTCACTAAGTTAGGTATGTATCCTTTACGGGACGTCCCAAACCCAACACTTTTTGGCTGTTTGTTTATTTCTTGGCAATTTAACGTTCAGTAAATTGCCATTACTTTCTAGACCAGCGGCATTCATATCTATATATATATATATATATAAGAGAATGTGTCTTTGTTTGTATCTTTGTTTGTGTGTCCTTTAAGCGTTCCTGAACGGTCCATCCGATTGTGATGAAATTTTCTACAGATGTTCTTTTCATTCCCGCGCAGCCAACTGGCATAGTTATTTAGTTTAAAATCAACAATTTTTCCTCCAGCACAAAGGAAAATGGCACGAGCTTTAGAAACAGACGAATAAATGTTCCGCCATCTTGCTGCAAGGGAACTCACTCTCTAATTAAACCAGAAATTAGTTAGGAACAGTTGTTGTTCTCATTCGCGTGGATGCAACTGAAATAGTTAGTTAGTTTAAAATCAATTTTTAATTTTTGGGAAAGGGAACGGGGGCAGGGGCCGAATATGAATTAAATGAGACGCTCTCCGTCAGGGGCTGGGCGAAGCCGGGCCGGGTCGTCTAGTCATTGTATAAAAATCAACACAAGGCTGTCTACTGTGAAATCGCCTGCAGCTCTGTTTCGAACGCGGTATGCGTGATTAAAAATTTCGTCCGCAAGATCTTCACCACAACGCCGGCACTTGATGGGAATTGTGGTGTGTGGGTGGCCACAGCGCCGGCACTTGATGGGAATTGTGGTGTGTGGGTAGCCACATCGCAAGTACTTGATGGGAATTGTGGTGTGTGGGTGGCCACAGCGCCGGCACTGGATGGGAATTGTGGTGTGTGGGTGGCCACAGCGCCGGCACTTGATGGGAATTATGGTGTGTGGTAGGCCACAGCGCCGGCACTTGATGGGAATTGTGGTGTGTGGGTGGCCACAGCGCCGGCACTTGATGGGAATTGTGGTGTGTGGGTGGCCACAGCGCCGGCACTTGATGGGAATTGTGGTGTGTGGGTGGCCACAGCGCCGGCACTTGATGGGAATTGTGGTGTGTGGTAGGCCACAGCGCCGGCACTTGATGGGAATTATGGTGTGTGGGTGGCCACCAGTCGCAGCAGAGGGCGCCGAAGTCATCCTGATCAGGGCTTCACCCGCAGCAGATGTACGGTCTTTGCGGGTGCCTCTAAGACCATAAAAATTAATAACAGAAGATCACACACTCACCTTCATGCTAGACATTCTGAAAGCACAGGCTCTGCCAGTGGTGGACTGGGCACAGGGTTAGGTTGCCAGATCACAAGTGGTGCCTGTGGATTTCTGATGTTATTTCTCTCTCCTCCCCCTCCATCCACCCTTTAAACGGTAGATATTATCTTTGAAATGTTAATGATCTTGTAATATCTTTACCTCCTGGCAACCAATATGATTAGACCTAATCCGCTACAGATCTCTGCTATTTACATCTACAGTTCTACGGGGCATACCGGCTCTAAGTACAATACCTTTACCATTTCCGGTTCAGCACAGATGCGGTCTGTAAATAATGCTATTGTAATCACTCGCGCGTTCTTCTGGCAGTGGATGCATGTCTTCTCTCACGCCCCTCTCAGCACTCCTTGCTAAGGCTAATGAATAAATTATGGCAGAGTTCCATATCTGGTCGACTGTAAAGCCAGAGAACAAAAGGTGTTAGAGAATCAAGTGAATAGACTTCCAATACGGTGGTGACATTATTATTATTATTATTATTATTATTATTATTATTATTATTATTATTATTATTATTATTATTATTATTATTATTGCCTGGTAATGGCTTTCACGTCACGTGCACATATACATCAATACCCAATTGCATTAACTGTGAATCACATTCTCTTTAATTATATTAATTCTAAGCTTCTTTTCTATTTATTATTCCTCTTGCGTGAACCTTTCATTTCTCGTTTTAGGTTCTCTAGACTAGGTTGAAAGGTTGTCATAATGGCCACACCAAAATTATATATATATATATATATATATATATATATATATATATATATATATATATATATATATATATATATATATATATATATATATATATATATCGGGACGTTCATTTGAAACCCGTCCCAGTGGCTTTATTAAACGCTTTATTAAAAAAAAGCATGAAAGAAACATTCACATGCGTGGTAGAATTAAACAAAACATTCAGTTTGAATGAATTATGCACCATGGTTTGGTCAGAAGATGTTGCCGTAGGCATTCAGGCAAGCATCCCATTGCGGCGAATGCCGTCCGCAAAAAAGGATTGTGGTTGCTCACTGAACCAAGTGTTTACTGCGTTCATTACGTCTGCATCTGTGTGAAATCGTTTCCCCTTGAGAGATTTTTTTAGAGTTCCGAACAAATGAAAACCATATGGTGACAAATCAGGACTATAGGCTGGATGTTGCAGAATTTCCCACTTCTTCTTTGCTAATGCTTCCTGCACAATCTTTGCCACATGCGGACGAGCATTATCGTGCAACAAAATCACACCGCAAGAAAGCATGCCGGGTCGTTTATTCTTGATGGTGTTTTGCAGCTTGTCTAGTGTTTGCAAGTAGTGGGTAGAGTTGATGTTGACACCAGGTTCTTTAAAGTCGGCCAACAATATCCCTTCATGGTCAAAATATGCGCTCAGCATAACCTTACCAGCGGAAACCTGTAACTTGAATTTTTTGGCTTGTGGTGATCCAGCATGCTTCAATTGCACGCTCTCTCTCTCTTTTGCTGCTCTCAAAGTGGTGACATCATGATTCATTGCCTGCCACTATGCGGAAGAGAAAGACAGCACCCTCCACTCTGTAACGCAGCAAGTGGTTCAAACACCATCCCATGCGTTCCTCCCTTTGGTGGTCGGTCAACATCCGCGGTACCCACTGTGAACACACCTTCCTATATTGCAGTTTCTTACGAACGGCTTTTTGAATTGTCCCAAATGACGCAACAAATTCTTTCGCTAGCGAACGTATGCTTCGACAACGGTTCATCTGTACTGTTGTATCAATTTTGGCGATGGTTTTTTTTTCTGTAGCAACAATATGCGCTTGCCCGGCCGTGGAAGATCTTTGTGAACTGACGTCCTTTCCAAAACATTCGTGCCAAGTATGTCACTGTTGTCTTCGACACACATTTGTTACCGTACGCTGCCCGCATTCTTCGATGAATGTCCACTGGTCGACATCCTTCAAATGAAAGAAACTGAATTACCCCTCATTGAGCTTCTTTGGACGGATTTTGCTTCAACCCGGCAATTTTCTCAACGGTGAGAAACAGAACCTATGCATCATGGGACGATAAGCACGCGCTCTTTTATTAATTGGTCTGTACTTATCACATGACTATGACATGATCATGTTCAACGTACGCAATTACGCGCGGTGCGCCACGAACGGATTTAAAATGAACGCCACTTATATAAAAGTACTGGAGAGTTTTGGTCATAGACCATAACTTTATGAAGGGAAAATCCCAACTGCACCTCCCCGTGGTAGAGGATGGAAACACACCACGGTGTGGCTAACACAGCTCTGGGGACCGAGTATCCACCGGAATAAGTGGACAACTCTGCAGCTGAGCAGAGCAGGGCACTCACTTGTCCTGACAGTCGGAAATGGCTGTCAAAGGCAGAGGTAAAAGACCACCATGTGAATGTGGAAGGCAAGGGGAAACCACCACATTATCTTCCCAAGACTTCATGGCAAAACATATATCAGAGTTAGTGAATGACGTTAATGGCTGTCTTAGGACATCCTCGTCCGGTAGGGACAGTCATGAGCCACAGGTGACACCAAACCGTCATCCAGCTACTGATGGCAAAATCATAACTAAAATAAATAAATTTAGAGTAGGAACATGGAATGTTAGGACATTAAATGAGCTAGGAAAGTTGACCAATGTTCTAAGAGAGATGGATAGCATGAAAATGAATATACTAGGCGTTAGTGAGATGAGATGGAAGGGATCGGGCAAAATTATAGCTGACAATCACACAATAATTTATTCTGGAGGGGATACACATGAAAAAGGTGTAGGAATAATATTAGATGAAAAAACAGCCAAGTCAATTAATGGATACTGGTGTATTTCAGATAGAGTTATTATGGTAAAAATCAAAGGCAAACCAATAGATATAAATATTATACAAGTATATGCACCAACAACAAGCAGTAGTGATGAAGAAATACAACACTTTTATGACGAAATAGAAATGGTGATGGCTCAAATTGGATCACAAGAAATAAAAATAATACTTGGTGATTTTAATGCAAAAGTAGGAAAGGGAAAAATGGAGGATGTAGTGGGGAATTATGGTTTAGGTACAAGAAATGAAAGGGGAGAAAAGCTAATAGAATGGGCAAATATCAATGTTATGATAATTGGAAACACATTGTTTAAACACCATAAAAGACGACTGTACACATGGAAAAGCCCTGATAAGAAAATACGCAACCAAATTGACTACATACTAACTAATAAAAGATTTAGAAATGCTTTAATTAATGTAAAGACAATGCCTGGTGTTGACTGTAATAGTGATCAAATAAAAGTAAGAGTAAAGAGAGGGACAAAATGGTTAGGAACATGAGACTTAATAAAGATGTTCTGAAAATAGATAAAGAAATGCAAGAACAATACAGAGTGACTGTGAAAAATAGGTACAATGCAAAAGCCAAAATACAGAGTATAAATGAACAATGGGAAATGTTAAGGGACTCCATTCATCAAACTAGCAAAGAAGTATTACCGGAGAGAGGCAAAATAGCTAAGAAAAAATGGATGAATGAAGAAATCTTAAAACTAATGGACAAAAGAAAACAGAGTAAAAATGACAAACAAGAATGCGCTAAGATAAATAAAGAAATACAAGATAAATGTGGGAAGGCTAAAGAAAGTTGGTTAAACGAGCAATGCATAAGAATTGAATTAAATTCCATTAAAGATACAAAAAATATGCACAGACAAATCAGTGAGCTTACAGGAAGAATAATAAGAATAAATACAGGGTGTTTGAAATCAAAAACAGGAAAGATATTAGAGGATGGTGCTATAATGAAGAGGTGGAATGAGTATATAAGAGAATTATATGATGGAGAAAGGGAAGAATTAACAGAAGATAGTAACTTAGATAGTAACTTAGTAACTCCACCTATTCTGAAAGAATAAATCGCTGACACTATGAAACGTATGAAGAAAAGAAAAACAGCTGGGCCAGATGAAATCACAATAGAAAAATTAGAAGTATTGGGAGAATTTGGAGTAGATATATTAACCAAAATGCTGAGATCTGTATTTATAGCTATACCAAAAAGATCAGGAGCAATTGATTGTGAAGATTTTCGTACAATTAACCTTATAAACCATATCACTAAGCTTCTACTCAGAATCATAATGAGAAGAACCAACAAAGAAAATAAAAATGGAAATTAGTGAAGAACAGTATGGATTTGGGGAAGGAAAGGGCACAAACAATGCAATTTATACATTACGGACACTAATAGAAAGGTCAATAGAGAAACAGAGAGACATATATTTGTGCTTCATAGATTATACTAAGGCATTTGATAAAGTAAAACATGATGAACTGATTAAAATGTTGGAAGATATCAACATTGATGGAAAAGATTTAAGAATAATAAAGAATGTTTACTGGAACCAAGTAGCAGCAATTAAAATGGGAAATAAAGAGGGTAGTTACGAACAGATAAAGCTAGGAGTACGACAAGGGTGTGTCTTGTCACCAGATCTTTTCTCCCTGTATAGCGAAGTAATAATGAGAGAGATCAAAGAGATGCCAGGAATACTAGTTGGAGGTTATAATATAAATAATATACGCTATGCAGATGACACAGTATTGGTGGCGGACAATTCAACAGACCTACAACAATTATTAGAGGTTGTAGTAACAGAGAGTGCAAGGAAAGGACTCTCCTTGAATATCAAGAAAACAGTAATAATGGTAATATCAAAGAAAATGGTGACACCAAAATGTGACATAGAAATAGAAGGGAAAATCCTTAACCAAGTGGATAATTTAGATACCTAGGGGCATTTATAACATCAGATGGAAGATGTACAACAGAGATTAGGAGCAGAATAGGGCAGGCAAAAGCCGCATTTCAGAAAATGAAGAGTATCTTATGCAATAAGTAGCTTTCACTGAATGTAAGAAAGAGAGTGCTGAAATGCTATGTAGAACCAGTTTTGCTGTATGGCAGTGAATCTTGGAATGTAAATGAACAAATTAAGAAGAAATTAGAAGCAACAGAGATGTGGTTCCTGAGACGAATGTTGCGAATTCCTTGGACTGCCAGAGTAACTAACGACGACTGCCTGAAACAGGCTAATGAAACTAGAACATTATATACAACAATAAGACAGAGACAAACATCTTTCTTCGGTCACGTGATGAGAAGAGAGGCATTGGAGAACATCGTAACAACTGGAAAGATCGAGGGGAAGAGAGGCAGAGGCAGACCAAGAGAAATGATGCTGGATGGATTGAGACGGAGGCATGGAGGAATATCAGTAGCAGAGTTGATCCAGAAAACCAAAGACCGAGATCTGTGGAGAGCCATGAACGCCTACGCCAGCTGGCACGGCACTTGATGATGACGCATTTCGTAATCTCACATACCCGCGTTCGAAAGACAGCTGCGGGCGATTTGGCAGAAGACTGCCTTGCGTTGGTATTTTACTAAATAGTATGGGTGTCGTTCGTTCAGAAAGCAAAGGCAAACTACTGAACGTAAACTTGCCAAGAGATTACAGGAGCAAAACATTATATATATATATATATATATATATATATATATATATATATATATATATATATATATATATATATATATTTTTTTTTTTTAAATTTTGCATATCCCTTGCAGGACGTTGCAGTCAACACCAGCATTTTTCAGCTGCTGCTGATGTACTAGGCAAGTTTTTACGTTCAGTAGTTTGCCATTGCTTTCTGAACGACCGACTAATCATACATATATATACATACATACATATACATATATAATCATACATACATATACATATATGGTGAGAGGAGGTAATGGCAGTGGCTAGCACGCATGCCTGGTCGCCTTATAGTCATGTGTTTGGATCCTCACCCAGGTGGATTTTTAAAAACTGACCTGGGCGTCCAGGTCAACCTAATTTAACTTAGGCACCAGGAAGTTAGCTAGTCTTGTTTCAATTTCACGGCAAAGGATCACCCCATGATGTTCCGTTTTGTGCCAGCAGGATATCACACACAATGCCCCCTCACTGTCCCACGTGAAATGTGAAACAGCCTATCCGCCATATTAACCCGGAAGTGCAAGGAAATGTGGAAATTAAAGGCCGCCGGGGTGATTTACCCCACATCGGATATCGCGTGTTGATTGGTCTATAATATGTAGCTAGCACCATATGTTCAATACTTCCCAATGTGTTAAAGAGATCTTCAATTATCTATACGATGTAAACATGTTTCCTGATTGTATCGTATCACTTCTTTGGCATTTCGTTAGCTTTGTCTCACAATATTTCACTTACTCTGTTTGATTCCATAAAAATCCCTGTTTCGTTGTGCTATTAGTTTATTTATGTTCTGTGCATTTTATCTGCAACTGTGGGACGCATAGGTGTTTCCAAGGCACTGGGGTCAGGTTCTATATTGGCCAAGGCCTACTAACACGTCCTAGTCGTGCGTCCTGGGAAACAGGTCCCTTCGGGGTCCTGGCTAACGTAGTAGGATTGCTGATTCCTCCGAAGTCGGAGAGCATCTGCCTGCACGGCGAGGAACCACCAGTCTGCACACCTATAAGCCAAATAGGGACAACGGATACTCACGCAAACCTCAGGTCCGGTATGACATCACACTGTTGTTCGACAACAGGATGTCACCATCCAACATACAGGACTTCACGCTGGAGTTCACAGCCAGCGAACGCAAGCAAGCAAGCATCTGCAACCTTATGGTACTTCATTTCCTGTGTCACTAACTTGATTTCCATTCTGACAATTTCATTGTATTATAGTATTATATGATGTTTGCCATGGCGTCTCAAGTATCAGTTAGCCACCTCGATGCTGCAGTCATTCCAGCCACGTCAAAGAATCCATTACTTCTGTTTCCACTTGTGAAGTTTCAAGATGGACGTGTCAGCAATGACTCCAGCGTTGATACTTGAGACCCTATGGCAAACATCGTGTTTATGTCTCAGCTGTATTGTGTAGAGTTAAGTTGAGTTGAGTCAAGAATCGACATCATTGCACTCGGTGCATTCCCATAAGCGCCCAGTCACCATCCTCTACAGCCAGCGTAGTGTTCCAGTAATAATGGTGCCCGTTACAACAACAACAACCAAATAAAACAACAACAACAACAACCAAATAAAACAACAACAACAACAACAACAGCAACAACAAAACGTTTAAAGTTAAAAGAGACAGATATGCATGTGTGGTACCCAGCATAAACACTTTTCTCTTAAAAGCTCTTATATGAATATACTATGTTCATGAGGGATGCGAGGCAACAAGCGTGTTGATCTTTGGCTACAAAATACAAAGTAGTTTAAAGACACAAAAATCATACGTATGTATGTATGTAGTCCCGAATGCTGTGATTTCGGTTCCTAAATCAATCAATCAATCAATCAAATCATACGTAAGTATGCTTCATAATTATAGTATAGTTATAGTTGTAGTGTGAGCGTTCATGCAACGCTCAGTATCTCCGCCTTACGATATTTGCTACGGGTGAATGAGAACCTGTCGGTTTTCCCGTCGGGCTATGATGTCGATTCTTGAAACCAATAAACCATGCATATTATACTTTACTTATCTGTCGGTTTTCCCAGCGAGCATTGATGTCGATTCTTCAAACCAATTCACCATATATATTATACATTACTTCTATTCCATGTTTTCAGGCCAAGGTGGGAAATAAATGCACTGATAAAAGTGATTGCGATGACGGCGAATGCTGTCAAATTCTAAGTGAATATTTTGTGGTGAGCAAGAAGAGGGCTAACACTGGAAGCTGCGAGCTGTACACACTGGAAGGAGGCAGCTGTGGCGTTTTTGACTCGATCAATGGCTTCTGCAGCTGTGCGCCAGGTCTGAAATGTACAGGCATAGAAGTACCGGTAACATCGAAATCTACAAAAGCGGTCAAGAAGACAATCCTTCCAGCCAAACCTGGCTACACGTGGCTCTTCAAGTGTGCGAAACCAACAGACCCTAATCAGCTGCAGCCATCGGTTTAGATTGTTTGCAAAAAGGGCTCTACAGAAAAACTTACTTGTCTAAAAACGTTCTTTAATTTCAAGTGGGTGTTTACAAATAAAACAAGTTCGAAATAAAGAAAGAGTCCTTACAAACAAGTCATCGAGTCGATTCTTGCTGTGTTACTATGTATATGTAAGTAAAATAACGGATTGTTTTATAATCATTTGCTGCCTATATAGTACCTTGCAGTATTTGGTAGAGAGTTCTTGAACCTGAGGAATTAAGTGCGCCTGGCTAGTTCAGTCGCCGCGAACTGTGCAGGTTAGGGTTTTATTTTTTCCCCTCGACAGAAAAAAAAACATAATGAACACCTTACTGAAGATTCGATTCCGGGTCTCCCGAAGGAGAATCCGGCATTCCAGCCACTCGGCCAGCGCTCATTTTATAAGCTTTCAGGAATTTGGTATACGATGCTAGCTTATATTTTTATTAACCAATCGAGACTCGACAAGTGATGCTGTCAATATCTCTATGACCGCCTTTATTTCCCAGGTTATATTTTGATATCCATTTTAGGCTACATCGGCCATGGAGCCCAGGTCAGCTAAACAATACATCCGACTTGATATGACTTGGAACCCGTGACATGGAACCGACAGGAAATAACACTAGCCACTTTGTTACCCAGTCCCTGGTCTACAATATGGGAAGGGTGGAGAATATTCTAAGGATGAATCAATACACTATTTGATATGTCCGGGGGTCTTTTAGTAATTTTAGCCTCTCGTTTATTTTCTTTCACTTCGTTAACTGATTGATTAGTACGATTCATTTAATATCTCCATGGCACTGTGTGCCCTTCAGTGCATTCATATCATCCTTCAAATGACACCAGGAGGTTAAGTTCGATGCATCCACTCTCTGACTTTAGTGAGGTTCCCAATATGTGTGTTCCAGAATGTTCAAATGCTATGCTTCTATGCTTTCTAAGTTTGATATTTTACCAAGGTTTAGTGTAGGGAGAATATCAACAATATTTTAATAATCATTTGAAAGTTGTCACTGTATTCTAACCTACACATTGTGTTTGTCCATCAATAATGATGATGACCATTCATTTCATCTAGTGGGATTGCAGGTATGGAGCGGTGAGTTCTAAAATGGCTGCTAAGGCCTATTTTACAGTATTAATTGCAGACAATGTGCAGGACCTGCAACAATTAGTAGATGCGGTTGTTGTACACAGTGAGCAACTGGGGTTAGAATTAAATTGTAAAAAGACTCAGGTTATGGTCGTCACTAGGAAGAAAGAAGTGCCACAATGTAATATACAAGTAAATGGAAATATTCTTCAACAAGTGAATCGGTACAATTATCTTGGAACAGTCATAACATCTGATGGGAGATGCCTTGAAAAGATTAGAACAAGAATCGCCATGGCGAAAGTAGCCTTTTAGCAAGATGAAAAACATACCCGCTGTGTGACAACACTTACTCGCTGTGTGACAACACATACCCCATGTGTACCAATACATACCCCGTGTATGACAACACATACCCCGTGTGTGACAACACATACCCGGTGTGTCAGCGCATACCCCGTGTGTGTCAACACATAGAACCCCAACATGTTGTCTATAAACAACTAAACATACATGCGCCATGTTATCTATAAACAACTTAACATACATGCGTCGTGTTATTAATTTGTTATTCCCTTTTCCTGTGCATGCCCTTGCAGGATGATGCGATTACTCCAAGATTGATATTCTAGGCAATTTTAAGTTCCCAAATTTTCCATTTCTTTCTGTACATATTGTTCCAATCGACAGATATAACGATGCACCTGAAAGCAGTTTTAAAGACAGTTTTATGAATGTTTCCAACAGATCTGTCAATTTTGGCAAATGTAAAACAATGCACGCATGGCAAAGGGACCAATTTGAAGATCATGTAGTGTAAATGATTGAATTGTCTGTTTAAGTTCATCGTCAAATTTTTTCCCAGCTGGCGTAGGCGTTCATGTATCTCCAGAGATCTCGGTCTGTGGTGTTTTAGAGCAACTCTGCTGATGATATTCCTTCATGCCACCGTCTCAGCCCATCCAGCATAATTTCTCTTCATCTGCCTCTCTCCCACTTAATCTTTCCAGTCGTCATTGTGTTCTCTAATGCCTCTCTTCTCATCTCATGACCAAAGAAAACTGTTGGTCTAATTCCTATTGGTGAAAATAATGTTATAGTTTAAGCTATCTAGTATAATTATTTGTTTTTATAAATCCAAATCGTTTATCATATTTGAACATACATATCCACAAACTCAAATGGGAAAAACTGCACCTCACTATCCGACTATACTCTTTTCCACAGTTTAATCACCCCTTAAAATACACTAGTCCGTCAGAGCTTCTTTTAAGTCTATGTTCAGGATACGGCAGATGGCAATCTACAGCAAATCCGGAGAAAAGAAGAAACACAAAGAATGAAATCCACGTAAAGTTATGCGAATCTCCGCCGCACGATAATATATCATCTACATGGGCGGACTGTCCTCACAGTAGTTCATATCTCTTGCGTGTTACATGCAACGTACACATTATGGGCGTGCTTGGAGCTCCCTCGAGCTGGGCAAGGATCATTATTTGTTCCGACAACTAAGCCACATTTAGACCAGTAAGGCGACCTGGGGATTATGTCAGAGAACAATTCATTATTTGTGTCCTGTTTTTTGCGTGCCGCAGATGTCGGAACAGATTGCTAAAGCATCAGCTGGGTATTGTATTAATGTGAATATATTATTACTGAACGGTATCGATGTATTCATATTCCCGCAGATGTTGTCACATCAACTTGCGCTGTTGTATATATATATATATATATATATATATATATATATATATATATATATATATATATATATATATATATATATATGATGTGTGTGTGTGTGTATCAGGTCTTAGTCAGATATGACTGAGCTACCGTATAACAGGAGACGGTACTACCTGCTTTCTGTTAGCGCCGAATGTTGGGCGGCGCTTACCAAACCCGACACCTCACATTGTGCCAACGGCTTCTGGCGGAAGAGCACATTTGGGAGGCTACTAGCCTTACCCTGGTGCCAGGAAATGCAAGATAAAGACAAAATGTCATGACAGGACAGACCAGGCCCTAAGCCTTGGTTGGCGGCTGGTCTAGGATCGAAGCTCCGACAGGAGGACAGTTAGAGCATTGCTTTGCTGATCCGGCAGCTTCTGCAGCTTGTCTTGTTCCAGATGTAGGGGTGTTACCTTTCCTCTGGAGTAAACTAGGCAGGCCGAGAGAAGGATCATGCTGCATGGGCAACACATGATCTCTATATTTTAGTCCAGGATTTGTCGCTATGGAGAGGCAATAACTCCATCCCTGGTCTTAACATACTGATAAGAAACAGCAGATGGACAGATGAGTAGAGCACTATTTGGAGCTTTATTCAAGTGTGATCAAATTAGCGGATGATGCCCTCAACGCCATAGAGGCTCTACCAACTCTTGACCACCTGGACAACTTCCCACCATAACAGAAGTTAAGTGTGCTATAAATGAACTTGCATCTGACTCCAGGTAAGGATGGGATTCCAATAGAGGTTATCAGGAGTGGGCAAGACACACTCACTCTACAGATCCACCAGCTAATAGAGCTATGCTGCGAGAAGGACAAGTCCCACAGGATTTCAAAGATTCAAGCATCATAACACTGTACAAGAACAAGGGCGATCGGAGCGACTGCAACAACTATAGGGGTATCTCACTTCTGTGTATTGTTGGGAAAGTATTTGCCAGAATTGTTCTGCGCAGACTTCAAGTCCTAGGAGATCAAGTCTACCCCGAATCACAGTGTGGCTTTCGACAGAACCGGTCTACCATTGATATGCTATTCTCATTGCGACAAATGCAAGAAAAATGCCGTGAACAGAATCAACCACTGTTTATTGCCTTCATCGACCTCACAAAGGCATTTGATTTGGTCAGTCGTGAGGGTCTGTGAAGAGTATAATCAAGTTTGATGGTGCAACTTCTGAAGAATTTGAAATCAAGAATGGAGTTAAGCAAGGTTGTGTACTAGCTCCCACCCTCTTTGGAATATACTTTTCACTTCTACTGAAATATGCCTTTCGTGATCAGGATGGTGGTATATACATTCACTCACGCTCAGATGGCAACCTCTGCGATGCTCAGAGATTGAAGGTCAAGACCAAAATTAGGAGGGCACTGATCAGAGAGTTGCTTTTTGCAGATGATGCTGCAGTTACGATCCACTCTGAGGAAGAATTGCAATGTCTACTATCTGCATTCTCCAATGCTTGTTCTGAATTTGATTTAACAATTAGCAAAAAGAAGACAGATTATGTCACAAGGTGCATATGGGGTACCATTAATCTTTATTGACGATGCCGAACTAGAGAAGGTAGACCATTTTACATATTATCTAGGATCAGTGGTAAATAGCAAATTATCCCTAGATCAGGAAATCAACATCCGAATTGGTAAGGCAGCAACAACAATTAACAGGTTAAGAAAAAGAGTCTGGGAGAACAGGAAGCTTACTGCCAAAACAAAAGTCCTTGGGTATGAAGCCTGTGTCCTTAGTACTCTTCTTTATGGCAGTGACACCGCATATTAAAGCTGTTTAAACGTTTCTCTTGGTGTGAGTAAGTTGTCCAGGTTTCACTGCTTAAAAGTCGACTCTTAAGCGACTTTTAAGCAATAAAACCTGGACAACTTACTCACACCAAGAGAAACGTTTAAACAGCTTTCATATGCGGTGTCTGCGAAGAATTCTTGGTATTAAGTGGCAAGACAAAATCTCAAATACTGAAGTACTGGAAAGATCAGGTTGTGTGACGGTTTATTCTATGCTCAGTCTTCGTAGACTTAGATGGATAGGACATGTTAGGAGGATGGATGACGGTAGAATACTAAAGGACATCTTTTTTGGTGAATTACAGATGGGTAAGAGATCTCAGGGTCGGCCTCTACTACGATACAAAGATGTGTGTAAACGGGACATGATTGATACAGGCATTGATAATACACACACACACACACACACACACACGCACACGCACACGCACACACACACACACACACACACACACACACACACACACACACATCAGCTTTGGACTATAATTAATATCAAAATATTAATAATGGAATGAATTGCTATTGAGGTATTAGTGTAAATTATGCGATATATCAATACTTGTATCAATGAGGTCGGCTTGGCTGAAAGGTTTAATGCTCATAATCTTTCTCTTCTTACTGCTGCGAGAGTGGGTTCGATCCATGAGCTGATCCGTTGGGCTTAAATGTTGATATCCCATATTCAAGTCTCTGACTGGGGGGCGTAAATTATAAGCACCTCAGAAGTCCCACGGGCTTCGCCTGATGACGGAGACACTAGCAATAATGTTACAATATTACTTTCCTTTAACTCCCTTATGAGAAGGGAAACACACGGTTGCGTATGATGTTTATTAAAGTTTTTAGTTTGTCTAATTTTTGTTGTTGTTTACTTGGCCGAATCATCTCTACTGGTTATTTCTCTACTGTCGTGCCATATTGGATACAGGACAAACGTGCTTCCTGATGTAATAATGTCAGATTGTGTCTCTTATTGTTAATTTAACTGATTCAGTGCAAACTGCAAAGGAAGTTTAGACCAAAGATTATACACAGACTATTAGTTTTGTCAAGTAATTTAACTTCTTACGTACAAACATATCCAAATACGCACCGAGGAGGCTTTATGAAAACAACTCTGGCTTCCAAGTCGACCCAGCCTAAAATAGGTACCAGAAAATGTCTCAGGAAGTAAAGGCGTTCGGCGAAGTATTGGCCACATTAACCAAGGAGTATCGATTGATCTATACACATATAAAGCCAGTTCTATAAGACTAATACTCCTCAATGACTATATAAAAGCCCTTGGCACACATACATCATCCGTGTGTTATCGGGGCCTATAAAGAAAGCTAAGATTAGCAGCACCATGCATATCGTAAGAGACTCCTAACTAGGCTTGGTGTGAAGCTGACTACGTCATCCCTTTGAAACCTTCAGCTGCAAAATCTCACCAATCCTAATTAATTGTACTAAGGGTTTGGCGTGGATTGGATGAGGGCCTTCATCGGGACAAGAAAGCCAGAAGAAGATGTATAAGCAACAGCGTCATCGTGAGAAGATGAAGGTTATGAGGAGGAGTAGGAAGAAGAAGAGGAAGAAGCAGCATCAGTTGGAGAAGAAGAAAGTGAAAGGAGTAAGAGGAGGAGGTGTAAGGAGAAGAAGAACACAAGAATGTGTAGCCGTATGAGAAGGAGAAGCAGCAACAGCAGCAGCAGAAGAAGAAGAAAACGAAGAAGAAGAAGAAGAAGAAGAAGAAGAAGAAGAAGAAGAAGAAGAAGAAGAAGAAGAAGAAGAAGAAGAAGAAGAAGAAGAAGAAAAGAAGACTTACATACACATGTGAAGTAGTTTTAATTCTTCGATGTAATTCACTAAATAAACTGATCTGTGGACTATCTGTCTGACGCTTGCTTCTCGTTTTCTGCTCTGTCTGTGTACTTGAGTAATTTGATTTAAACGTTTCGATTGTTCGCTATTGAAACAGGACACCTAGGTATAATTGTTTTGTTCCCCTGAGAAATGAAGTCAGTCTGAATCCGTCGATGTTCTTTGAGAAATGGAAGTCTAGTCGGAAAATATAGGTCTCCTGTGTGTTGTGAGATCAACAGATAAGGTTAACAATAGCAGAGTTGTTGTGTAAATAAATAAACGCTGTAGTCGTTCTCCAAGCATCTCTAGCACGAACTAGAAAACTTGAGTGCGTTGGTGAAACATTTGGTGTGAATCCAAGCGCTGTTTAATTTTAAATTAAGAAAATTTATCAAGTTTAGTAGACACCAAAGGTAACATTAAAGAAAGCTGCCTACAGTTCCGAGGTATCCATACACAAGTTAACGTCACATATTTCTAACTGTTATGCGATTTAACTGACAATTAAGTTTTATGTTTTCTGTATCTTACAAGCAATATTCATGAAACTACTTTGACAAATGTAAATTGGTGAGTTTCTGAAAAAATTAAAAGTCTATTTTAATGTAAAAGGAGCATTCATTTGAAATCGTTCGAGCCGCACCGCGTGTAATTGCGTACGCTGAACATGATCATGTCATAGTCATGTGATAAGTACTGACAAATGAATAAAAGAGCAAGTGCTTATCGTCCCATGATGCATAGATTCTGTTCCTGACCGTTGAGAAAATGGCCGGGTTGATCCAAAATCCGTCCAAAGAAGCTCAAAGAGCGGTGATTCAGTTTCTTTCATTTGAAGTATGTTTACCAGTGGACATTCATCGAAGAATGCAGACAGCGTACGGTAACAAATGTGTGTCGAAGACAACAGTGACAGACTGGGCACGAATGTTTCGGAAATAACGTCAGTTCACGACAGATCTTCGACGGCCGGGTCAAGCGCATATTGGTGGAACAGAAAAAAACCATCGCCAAAATTGATGCAGCAGTACAGATGAACAGTTGTCGAAGCATACGTTCGCTAGCCAAAGAATTTGGTGTGTCAATTGGGACAATTCAAAAGGTCGATCGTAAGAAACTTAAATATCGGAAGGTGTGTTAACAGTGGGCACTACTGATGTTGACCGACCAACAAAAAGAGGAACACGTGGAATGGTGTTTGAACCACTTGCTGCGTTACAGAGAGGAGGGTGATGCATTTCTCTTCCGCATAGTGGCAGGAGATGAAACATGGTGTCACCACTTTGAGACGAGCAGCAAAAGAGAGAGCATGCAATGGAACCATGCTGGATCACCAAAAGCCAAAAAACACAAGTTACAGGTTTCCGCTTTTAAGGTTATGCTGAGCGCATTTTTTGACTACGAAGGGTTATTGTTGGCCGACTTTAAAGAACCTGGTGTCAACATCAACTCTACCCACTACTTACAAATACTAGACAAGCTTCAAAAAGCCATCAAGAATGAACGACCCGGCATGCTTTTTCGCGGTGTGATTTTTTTGCAGGATAACGCTTGTCCGCCTGTCACAAAGATTGTGCAGGAAGCTTTAGTAAGGAAGAAGTGGGAAATTCTGCAACATCCAGCCTATAGTCCTGATTTGTCACCATGTGATTTTCATTTGTTCGGACCTCTAAAAAGGCTCTCAAGGAGCAACGATTTCACACAGATGCAGACGTAATGAACGCGGTAAACCCTTGGTTCTGTGAGCAACCACAATCCCTTTTTTCGGACAGAATTTGCCGCCTACCTAATGTGGCCGCCTATGAAGGAAGATGGAACCCACCTCTCTGCAAAGCACAGGATGATGATTGGGGACCGCCAGGGGTCGCACCGTTAGGGCGCAATGAATCCTGGGCCGAGAAAATAGCGGGGACTATTTAAAGGAAAGAGCGCGAAGTAAACGGGCCTCTTCAAACCAAGTTCTGAAGTCAGCGGGTGCCTAGGCCCGAAACACGAAATTAGCCAATGCCACTAAGAAATGGCACAAATGCCACTTCGCACGATCAAGATCCCAATGTTACAAATGTATTGATCTCTGTGACTGCTATGAGTTAGGATGCTTATATCAGGAGTCTATTTGGGTTCCTAGTTAGGGCTAGAAATATGGGTTTCTGATTTATTCAAAAGTATCTTTGTTTTGAAAGGGTTTATTATTATGGCAATAAAATTGATATCAGGATGTTGCTTATTGTGTTATTTGGGTTGAATAATCGCTGTGGTTGGAACTGCCTGTGTGGTAATTCATTGCCTGGGATAAAAGAAGTGAAATATTTTGATTCTCTGTCAGCCCGAACCTGGGAACAATCTTCTTCTTACCCTATCTCTTTCTTGATCAGCGAGAGGAATGTATGAGGTGCTTAAACTCTTTTCTCATTTTACTTTTCTTTCTTAGCTGTGGCCCGAAAGCAGTCAACGTTGCGCTTCTCTCTCTCTCTCTGTCTCTCTCTCTCTCTCTCTCTCTCTCTCTCTCTCTCTCTCTCTCTCTCTCTCTCTCTCTCTCTCTCTCTAGCACCTAAGTAGGGAAAACCATGTCTCCTCTTACTGCATCATTCTTTTCGTTTCACTAAGCAATGCGATGCTTACCTGAATGCCTACGGCGACTTCTTCTGACCAACCCATGGTGCAAATTTCATTCAAAATGAATGCGTTGTTTAATTCTATCACACCTGTTAATTTTCCTTTCATGCTTTTGTAATAAAGGTTTTGAAACGGGTCTCAAATAAACGCCCCTAATATATTTACACAAAGACAGCATGGTAGAGTTGATAGAAACAAGCTGTGGGAAATCCTTAAACAATATGGAGTGAGCACACATCTAACAAACCTATGTAGAAGTTTATACAACAACAGTGAATGCATAGTGAGAGCAACTGTAGAACACTCAGATCCCTTCACCATAAGGTCCGGAGTACGACAAGGTTGTGTCCTATCCCCTCTCTTGTTCATAACATACGTAGACAACATATGTAAAGAAACCAGCCAAACAGAGACCGCAAGAACACCGCATGACGAGAACACAGAAGAAGAACCATCTGCAAATCTAACCATTAGAGAATTCCTATTTACGAACGACCAAGCACTAATAGCAAAATCAGAAGCTGAATTACAAGACCACATGAATAGTCTAAACAAAATGTGTAGGGAACGTAATATGAAAATTAGCACAAGTAAAACAGAGGTAATGACTATAACTAAAGAAGAAAAAGCAACAATGATTCATCTAAACCAGTGTTTCCCAACCTTTTTTGTGCTATGCCCCACCTAAGCCTTTCTAAAATTCTTATTCCCCCACCCCCCTCACCTAATATATACACTATTTTTAATATTCAAAAATTGAAATGTTCACTAAAGAAACTTGAATGATAGGTTTTAGGAAGAAATCAGTGGGAAATTATTGAGCAAATACAGTAAGTAAATTTTCAAAACATATAAGGGAGAACTGAAATTCAAGTGGGCCCCACGTTGGGAAACACTGATCTAAACGAACATCCCTTGAAACAAGTAAAGAGTTTCAAGTACCTAGGAAGTATAATATCATTAAATGGCAAATCAGAAGACGAGATCGAAAACAGATGCAATAAGGCTAACCAACTCATTGAACAAATGGCACCAATACTAAAGAACAAACATGTATCAATAACTTCTAAGAAAGCACTTTACAACACAATCTTCCAACCAACTCTATGTTACCAATACCACACCTTGACAATGACAGAAAAAGAGAAAAGAAAAAAACACAACAACAGAAATGAGATTCTTGAGAAGAATACTCAATGTATCAAGAAGAGATAAGATCAGAAATGAAGAATCATTACTAAAGTGGGGGGTATAGCTGCACTAGATTTTATTAGAAGGCAGCAAGTCAAATGATTTGGCCATGCAAGTAGGTTACCAACTAACAGTATACCACAACAAGCAATGATATACAGACCAGAGGGAAACAGAGGAAGAGGCCGACCACGTAAACGTTGGACGCAGGGAATAACAGTGTCCATGGGAATATCGATACATGAAGCCCATAACTCTCCCGCTGTTTATACTTCACCTCGACACCGCAAGGTACAAGATGAACATGATGAGATAGATGATGAGATGATGACAGCTTGGTGACGTAACCACATAGACATTTTTGTCATATATGGCACCATATGATCATTCTTCCAGCTCCTGTAGATGGCCAGTCCATGGATCATGCTAATGTTATTAACGCCCTTAGAGAGATGTAGGGAGCTTGGGAATGACGCCAGTTAATCCACTTTGTGTCCAGACTGAGAGAAATGTCAGTTTGAATTGCAACGGTTAGACATGAGAGAATGAGAGGCCTCGTCACCAACACATAACTGGCACTATTAGTCGCCGGATATGTTGGGGAGGGGGAGGATCTGAGCAGTTATGCATTTGACTGAGTGCAATAATGATACCTCAACAGATAACTAACTAACTAACTAACTAACTAACTAACTAACTAACTAACTAACTAACTAACTAACTAATTAACTAACTAACTGACTGACTGACTGACTGACTGACTGACTGACTGACTGACTGACTGACTAACTAACTAACTAACTAACTTAGTAACTAGTGTGCCACCTTGCAGTCTTGACAGACCAAAGTATGTGAGTTGGAATGTGGCCAATATTTCATCACAATGCCTGGGCAGAGCTTCAGAGAAACATGTGGTGCCCAAACGACATGTTCCCTCTCGTGGCCTAATCTTGTGTATTCCAGAGGAATGGGTAACCAATACGTCTGGTACAAGGTCGGCTGCAGACGCTGGCGGCACAGCGTCAAACCTCCGAGACCTCGCCACCACGAGCAGATGCTGAGTGATGGCCAGACCCTGGAACCCAAGGGACCCCCGGGTTAGAGGCGTTCAGCCAAGTCCCACAGGTGAGGGCCTCTTACGCGTCCGGACCGTAAGGGCGCGTACTTCTGTCAATCACAAGTGTCCGGACCTGTGTAAAGCGTGCACTATCGTCAGACTCAGCCTGACTTTAGCGGATCCCACAACCAGCGGGAGTAAGCCCGCCGAAGATACCGCAGGAGATATTGCACGTCTATTGCGAGCAAATCTCCCATCCTTCCACTGTGCGGATCTCGCGACCGGCGAGAATAGGCCCTCCGGTGATATTGTTCGTCTGCTGCGGACAAAACTCTACCGAAACTGAATAAGTAAAGAAACGATAAAAGTAGTGGTACTTCAGTTGCACCTTAGTAACTAACTAACTAACTAACTAACTAACTAACTAACTAACTAACTAACTAACTAACTAACTAACTGACTGACTGACTGACTGACTGACTGACTAACTAACTAACTAACTACCTACCAACCTACCAACCTCACTACCCAACCAACCAACCAACCAACCACCCACCCACCCACCCAGCCAGATAGCCAGCCAGCCAGCCAGCCAGCCAGCCAACCAACCAACCAACCAACCAACCAACCAAACAACGAACGAACGAACTAACTAACTAAATAACTAAATAACTAAATAACTAACTAACTAACTAACTAACTAACTAACTTAATAACTAACTAACTTAGTAACTAACTAACTGAGTAACTAACTAAATAACTAACCCACTTGGTAACTAACTAACTAAGTAAGTAACTAACTAACTAACTAATTAACTAACTGACTAACTAACTTAGTAACTAACTAACTTAGTAACTAATCAACTAAGTAAGTAAGTAAGTAACTAACTAACTAACTAACCAACTAACTTAGTAACTAACTAACTCACTAACCATGTTTAAAGTGTAAATATTAACATAGCCACCACTTACATTTGGTGAGTATATATGCAACAATCCCTACTACTTTCACAGTTCTTCCCCGACTTTCAAAATCCAAATATTTTGTTTTCCTCGTACAGCGATAACATTTAATGTGAGCTGAAAATCAGCGATACATCTCTCAAAGTGAGCGGTCAAAACAAGTTCATCATTGTCAGGCACCAGGTCTTTGCAGGACGTGAGTCACATCACATCCTGCCCCAAAGACTCTCCATAGATTGTTTGTTGCCTGCCTCAAGCATTGTTCAAGCCCCGGGAATTGTTCATGTCATGTTTCCACCTTTATGTTGGGATACTTCTGTCTCGGCTTCCAAACACCTTACCTTCCATTACTGTTTTCTCTAAGCCACGTGACGTTTATATGGGCAAATTATTTCAGCTTCAGAGCCATGCTGTTGCCTTTGCGATAGTTTTCTTCCATATTCGGATCTTGTAGAATGCCAGTATACGTCTTTTTATTCATCCACGGTATTCTAAGCATTTTCTGTAAATTTAAGTCGTATAATCTCTACTTTATTTCTCATTAATTCAGAAATTAGGAAAGAGATTTATATGACCGTAATTGCAATAAAGTTAGTTAGTTAGTTAGTTAGTCGACAGATAATCCTCATTGCACATCGAACCATTCAGTCCATAAGTGCTCGGATCCCCTCCTCAGCAAATCCCGCAGCGTGTAGCGGCTAACGACACCAGTTCTGTGTTGGTTTATCAATCTTCTTTGGCTTCCTGCGTAGTGTTCTTGTTTGGCCACCCATCTTTTAATTTGCTGTTCTCGCAGTCTGGCCATGGTTGCAGATTCACAGTCATCACTTGGTTCACGCAAAAGTCTTACTTCTCGTAGAGCATTCAGAATGTCAGCCTGGTCCATGGCGCGTCCGCACTCCACAGTAGCCTCACCTGCGAGCTTGTCAGCCCGCTCATTTCCTTGTACTCCCGCATGCCCTGGCACGAAGATGAAACTAATCTTTGCCAGCTGAGACCGCTCCAGAGACAGCAACCATTCTCTTCGGATACACCCCACCTCTATCCTCTTGATCATGTTCATTGAGTCGCTAAGGAAACATGCCCTAGTGAATGTCTGTGTCTCGAGCCATGTTATTGCTTTACTTACTGCCATGACTTCCATAGTCAGGCTACTTATGGTCTCAGCAAAAGCACCAGAGTCCTCCTTCACAATTCTCCCTCCGGCCCGAGCTGTAAAGGCCCATGAGCTTCTCACATGTCGAACGACCGACCCATCTGTGTAGATGACAGCATCACAGTCTAGCGAATTCTCGAAAATCAACGCTTGTACTCCAGCCTCCACAGCAGCCGGATTTTCTTGTCTGCATTTTCTATCTAGTTGGATGCAAACTGAAAAGGATGTACATAAATCTGTTGGCACTTGTGCCCACTCCTCGTCTGGATCTAAGTCCTCAAGTGAACACACCTGTAGAAGAATGTCTTCGGCTTGACCCATCCACGACCGTCCTCTGTTTAACCTGCTGCCCTTCACCTTCATAATTTCACTATGCAGTGGATGTTGTGTGTTTGCGTTAACTCTGAGGTAGGCGATTGCTCTGCAAACTTGTATTCTGTCTTCAATGGTTGGAAAATAAAGAAGGTAGCGCATCGCCCTGCATGCTGTATCTCTTGTACATCCAAGAATAATGCGCATAGCTTCATTCTGTGTCCTTTCCATCCTTTCTATCTGCTTACGGCTGCGAGTTAGGATTGCCATTGCATACTCAACAACAGACATGACCAGCCCCTCGTACAGAAGCCATAGATGGCGCTGCTCACAGTTTGCTGCCGCCATCACCCGCATCGCAGCCAAACCTCGCTTGGCCTTTGTTATCACCTTGTCTATGTGCTCATTATAAGCAAGGCTTCGATCAAACCGTATCCCCAGGTAATTCATTGCCTGCGTTCTTTCCACCGTCTCTGAACACAGCTTTACAGTTGGTGTTGGAGTGTTGACAATATGATTATTCAACGAGAACCAAGTAGGCCAGGATATATTGTTGTTGGTTCCGAAGTCCAATTGCCACATCTAAAAGCTCCTTTCCGTTGGAAGAGGTCTGCAGCGATCCAACTAAGGAGGAATGGATTTATTTTGAGTTCAAGAAGCTAAAGCATTAAAAAATCCAATGGTACTCTGTTATACGCGTCCTCAAGATCAATCGCTGCAGAAAAGGTTTCAATGCCTGAGTGGAAACCTTCATAGACATCATGGGCAAAAACTGCTGCATTGATCCAGGTTTCTCTTTTTGGACGGTACCCACTCAGGGTAGGTGGGAAAACACCTTGCCTCTCTAGCTGGCTTGATATTTTCCTGGCAATTAACTTCTCCAGCAGCTTGCCTATTGTATTCTGCATGGTTATAACTCGATATCCCTGAATTTTTGTGTGGCCTTTGCCAGGCTTCGGCAAGGGAATCAGATAGCTGTGTAACTACTCCTCCTTGATGCTAGCACTCCCTATACTGTTGTTGTACATGTCGCTAGTTTCTCTAGCTCGTTGTCGGATTCACCTATTGATGTCATCGTATCTTATGCCATCAGGCCATGGAGCGCTGTTTTTTGATCGTCGAAGCACAGCCGTGATTTCTTTCACTGTCACTGTGTCTTCGAAGTGTTCTGGGCCTTGCATCTGTCTGAGGTGACGTCTTTGGCAAGATTTCGGCCTCCCATGTCTGTCTGGTTGCTCTGCTCTATATAGCGTTCAAAGAGGACTTTGCCCTTGTCCTCGTCAGTCCTATGTCAGATGAGGTCAGCACCTTGGAAGTCAGAAATGCACTTATTCTTGACTACCCCACTCATGCTTTTATGTTGTCGTCAGAACAATTTTAGTGACTTGTTTGTACTTACTCTTTGACACACCTCTGCCCCTTTTTCACTTTTAACCACCTTGACCAGTTTTTTTAAATAGCTTACTTTTGTGTGCATCTCTCTTTCTAAGTGCATGCAGAGACTATGATGGCCAGCTCTGTTCTTCTAGGCATTTTGCCATCTCCTTACAGCACTATGCGTATCCACTCAAGCAATTGCAACTAATTGCAATAAAGCAGTTCTGAATGTCGTAATCGTATTGAAACATCTATTTACAGGGGAAATAGCTACATTGTTAAAAACATATATTTATAAAGTTAGTTGCATATCCTTTACAGGACGTCATAGTCAACCCATAAAAATGTTGACGATTTGTGAGTTTACGTTCAGCAGTATGCCTTTGCTTTCTGAAAGGCATGCACTCATACCTTTATTTGGTAATCAACGCATGCCGGTCTGCTACCAAATCGCCCGCAGCTGTGTTTCGAACGCAGCATACGATATGACGAATTGCGCCGAGTTGAGTTGATTGAAGGTCTTTGCCCCAACTTGGGGGAGGGAGGATGCAATGCGAAAGGAGAAAGTAGCACAGTGGGCAGTACACGGGTTTAGCACTAACGTCATCATGTTTCAGTCTTCAAATGAAAATGGTGTATATTCTGTTAGGGTGAGATGTGGGAATGATCAAAACAATTAAAATTATCAAAATTAGATTTCTCTAGAAAGACAAGGTTAGGAAGTGGGAAGTGTGTGGTTATAATGTCATTCTTGAATATACCTGATCTTCTATAGTTTCACACAGCACATTACTGTAATGTAGTTTCACCGTTTGACGTCTCATCTAAGTCATTTAGTCATAAGACTTAAATCATACCAAATCTAATCATAAATAAACGTTAAATTTGCACTTGATTATCAATATAATTAAATGATGAAAATCATCATCATCCAGTGCTTTCCAGTGCTGGCGGGCTCGATCACCCCTCTCCACAAATTACGATCTTCGACGTCATAGATCAATTGGTGTGTTGACTCCCTTCCGTCCATGCCATAACACAAGATTGTCTATAATCTTTTCATGTTGTTTTCCTCTGTCTCTCTTTCCGCAAATCTTTCTGGTTATTACAACATGCTCCAGTTTTTGTCTTATCATAACGTCGCCAAAACACGAGGACTGCCTCATTCTGATGTTTGTGATAAATTGTCTTTGCGACTCAGCTTCCCTTAAACAATCCTGATTGCTCTTTTTGGCTATCCAAAATATGTTCAGCATTTTTCTATAAAACCACATCTCCAAGGCTTCCTGAGATTCGTCGCTTGTGTACTGATTGTCCAGGACTCGCAGCCGTATATTAAAACTAGTTCTATGTAACATGCAATAACTCTTGTTCTATCTGTTAAGGACAGGACTTATTGCACACAGCGTTCTTCAATTGATATAATGCAGTTTTTGCTTGTCCTATTCTGCACTTTATCTCAGTGATGCATCTTCCTTCTGATTTTATCCATGTGCATAGATACACAAATTTCTGCATATTCTTTCTGATGTTATCCATTTGCATAGATATCTAAATTTTTGCACTTGCCGCACAATAAGGTCATGTACTGTAATTGCACATTTAGGCACACTACGTTTCTTTGATATCACCATAAATTCTGTCTTTCTGTTATTCAAACTAAGGTCCATTCTTTCACTTTCTAAATGTCAAGCTTTCACTCTGTCGTGGACTTACATACTTAGAACTCTGACTCGCAATTCAGGACAGAGGGGAAACAATTGCATGCAAACAAAATAGCACTCGCACGCACAGCCGTTGCAATTGTATAACAATTTATTCAATAATAATATCTACGTGCGCAATCTCGCAATTGAAATTTAAAATACCATCAGTATGAAATTTATTACATGTGGTACATTTATCTAAATGAAATACATCAATATTTTCTAATGCATTTACTGGTTGTTGTTGTTGTTGTTGTTGGTGTTGTTGTTGTTGCTGTTGTTGGTGTTGTTGTTGTTGCTGTTGTTGTTGTTGTTGTTGTTGTTGTTCTTCTTCTTCTTCTTCTTCTTCTTCTTCAGATGCGAGAGACAAGTAAATTAGAAGAAGAAGGAGAAGAAGAAGAAGAAGAAGAAGAAGAAGAAGAAGAAGAAGAAGAAGATCAGCTATCAAACACTGCTGCATTTGCTCTTTTTGCTCCCTAATCAAGATCGTCTCCAGTGCCCGAAGGTCTTACAAAAATAACATTTGGTTAACCTCTTGTACTGGTTACATTTATTTTCTTCTTTATTTATTATCTGTTATAGATAGCTATGATAAGTCGTGTTTTTGTCACACTTTCCATTTTCTTTGCGGTTGTTGTGACAGTATATACACTGATAGTTTGTAAACTTCATAGAACTTTTGGGTTTACTATAACTGGTAGTTCTTGGCTTTTTAAATGTTGCTGCTGCTACAAACACAGCATCTTTATCTAGGCTAGAAAAAATGTCTTTATTTGCTGTATAGTACGCCGAACTTCGCTTCTCCATTTGTTCCATTGACTCACATTCATTTTCTTGCAAACATTTTGAAAATGGTAATGGTAATGAAGAGATTAGCTTGTCTCTTAAGATAAGATTCAAAAGTTCAAAATAGTTATTTATTTTAGCTGCTGAGAGCCATTTACAAAAAATATCCTGCACCTCACAGAGGAAGTGAGTGTCGTGCATATGCAGTGAGAATGGTGGCATATCCACAAGAGGTTGCCAAGCGCAGTAATAATAATCTTTCATTACCTCCAGCTGAGATATCAATCATTCCCAGTAGCGAATTCTTCACTGCAAAGCCCACACCGTGTTGCTTTTTTTCTGCCTGCCCTCTTCCCTTCCAAAAAAAGGTGTAATTGTTTTCCCTGAGTGACCCTTCCTCAGTGAGGCGAGTCTCCTGCAGGCCAGCAATATCAATGTTAAGACGATTGAGTTCAGCATCAATCAGAGCCGTTTTTCTTACATCGTCAATATTTGTCAAGTCAGTGGAAAATCCTGGACACATGGTTCTCGCGTTCCAGGTTGCAAGCCGTAGCTTGAGGTTTCTATTATTCTTTTTTATTAGTACCTGGTGCATTGGTTTTACAGCCTGCGATTCAGATTTTGTCCTAGCCCCAAGCACCCATTGAAGCAGGCAGGCTGTGGCGGATCAGCACCCAATTGGCCGGGGGCTGCCCAGCTTGTGGCGGGCGGTAGCTGATCAGTGACACCTGTAGGTGTCTCCCAACGTCAGAGGCAACGCGTGGCGCCCCATGTCTACGCCAACTGACAAGGACTTATAACCCGTAACAGTTGCCTCTCGCTTTGATTCCGAGACCGGTTAAGACCAGGGATGGAGTTATTGCCTCTCCATAGCACAAAGCCTGGGCTAAAATATAGAGATCATGTGTTGCCCATGCAGCATGATCCCTCTCTCGGCCTGCCTAGTTCACTCCAGAGGAAAGTTAACCCCTATACATCTGGAACAAGACAAGCTGCAGAAGCTGCCGGATCAGCAAAGCAATGCTCTAACTGTCCGCCTGTCGGAGCTTCGATCCTAGACCAGCTGCCAACCAAGGCTTAGGGCCTGGTCTGCCCTGCCATGACTTATTTTGTCTTTGGGTTACATTTCCTCGCACCAGGATAAGGCTAGTACCCTCCCAATTGCGCTCTTCCGCCCGAAGCCGTAGGCACAATGTGGGGTGTCGGGTTTGGTAAGCGCCGCCCAACATTCGGCGCTGACAGAAAGCAGGTAGTACCGTCTACTGTTATACGGTAGCTCAGTCATATCTGACTAAGACCTGACCTGAATATATATATATATACACACATAGTTAAAAAATGTAGAATCAATTAATCTCTCTCTCTCTCTCTCTCTCTCTCTCTCTCTCTCTCTCTCTCTCTCTCTCTCTCTCTCTCTCTCTCTCTCTCTCTCTCTTTCTGCGTTGTAAAATTTAAGACCGAAGGGTTAACACTTTCATTCTCTTTCTTTGTAGTACGATTGAAAATAACACACCCTCTTTTAGTTTAAAGTTTCAATAACACTGGAGAGTCACACACTCTAACTCTCTGGCTGTATCTATGGCTCAAATAGTACTGGAGGGGCAGCCAATTTCACTCTCTTTTACTTTCCTATATTCTATGTTTCGTTCTGCGGTTCAAATCGCACCGGACGAGCTCCACTTTCACTCTCTGTCATCTGCTTACATACTTATAACGCTGGCTCGCAATTCAGGACAGAGGTGCATACACAATAGCACTCGCACGCACAGCCGTTGCAATTGTATAACAGTTTATTCAATAATAATATATACGTGCCGTGCGCAATCTCGCATGGGTTGCGCTTTCATCAACATGAAACACTCACCACATATCGTAATAACATTATAATCATCCATAATATATTACAAATCCCACGCTGTCTCTAAATACACGCTTCCGAACGCAGGCATAGCTAACTCTACAAACTCTGTCACACAGTCGATCCTACTATCAGAACAAAACACTCAAGAATCACAGCCACAGCCGTCCGTCTCGCAGTCCTAAACCCATCTGTCTGAAAACAGGTACGTTCCGCCAGTTCACGGCGTTTTACAGCCCGTGATTTTCGTGGTGCTTGGTGTGGTCCGATGGAAACGGGTCTAACCCAAATACAGGTTTCCCCGCACTCTATGTCAATAACCATGACATCTGTGAAGGACACCTGGCTACCTGCCCTGCTATCCTGCAACTAACCTGTCTCCTGTCTAACACTGGCTATCCAGTACCGTGGGTCCTTGACACTCAACCTCCGTATCTATCATTTCCTGTAGATCGTACTGACTTGTTGCTATCAAGACGGTGTCGTCAGCAAACGTAGTTATTTACCTGATGTCCACCAACTAGTTTCCCTGGCATGTATTCTGTAGATCCGAGGAGATTTTCTGTAGATACGAGGGGAAGTCAATAAGTAAGTCACAAATGGCTGTAGAAAAATAACTACATATGATAACAACTTGAAACTAGTTTATTTTTATATATACATTGTCCCTTTATTTCGCAACATAATTTCCACCAACATTGATGAACTTATCCCATCGTTTTATCATCCCCCCCCCCCCCCCCCCCAAACAGGCAGCATAAAACTGCGTGCTCTGTTTTCTAAACCAATGTTTTCAATTCACATTCAACTTCGGCGTCATTCGCGGAATGTCTCTCAACAAGGTGGGTTTTCAGTGAGTCAAAAAGGTGGAAATCGTTAGGGGCTACGTCGGGGCTGTAAGGTGGATTTTGCAGAACTTTCCACCTTAGTTGGTTAATTTTCTCATGAGTTAATCGAGCCGTATGTGGTCTGGTATTGTCATGAAGAAGCTACACTCCTTCAGTCACCAATCCTGGTAATATCAAACGATCATGCATCATGATGTATGCTGAACCATGTGAGCACCCTATTACAGTATCTATCGTTACTCGCCTGTCACTTCATGCTGTATGCTGAACCATGTGAGCACCCTATTACAGTATCTATCGTTACTCGCCTGTCACTTCATGCTGTATGCTGAACCATGTGAGCACCCTATTACAGTATCTATCGTTACTCGCCTGTCACTTCATGCTGTATGCTGAACCATGTGAGCACCCTATTACAGTATCTATCGTTACTCGCCTGTCACTTCATGCTGTATGCTGAACCATGTGAGCACCCTATTACAGTATCTATCGTTACTCGCCTGTCACTTCATGCTGTATGCTGAACCATGTGAGCACCCTATTACAGTATCTATCGTTACTCGCCTGTCACTTCATGATGTATGCTGAACCATGTGAGCACCCTATTACAGAGTCTATCGTTACTCGCCTGTCACTTCATGCTGTATGCTGAACCATGTGAGCACCCTATTACAGTATCTATCGTTACTCGCCTGTCACTTCATGCTGTATGCTGAACCATGTGAGCACCCTATTACAGTATCTATCGTTACTCGCCTGTCACTTCATGCTGTATGCTGAACCATGTGAGCACCCTATTACAGTATCTATCGTTACTCGCCTGTCACTTCATGCTGTATGCTGAACCATGTGAGCACCCTATTACAGTATCTATCGTTACTCGCCTGTCACTTCATGCTGTATGCTGAACCATGTGAGCACCCTATTACAGTATCTATCGTTACTCGCCTGTCACTTCATGCTGTATGCTGAACCATGTGAGCACCCTATTACAGTATCTATCGTTACTCGCCTGTCACTTCATGATGTATGCTGAACCATGTGAGCACCCTATTACAGAGTCTATCGTTACTCGCCTGTCACTTCATGCTGTATGCTGAACCATGTGAGCACCCTATTACAGTATCTATCGTTACTCGCCTGTCACTTCATGCTGTATGCTGAACCATGTGAGCACCCTATTACAGAGTCTATCGTTACTCGCCTGTCACTTCATGCTGTATGCTGAACCATGTGAGGACCCTATTACAGAGTCTATCGTTACTCGCCTGTCACTTCATGCTGTATGCTGAACCATGTGAGGACCCTATTACAGAGTCTATCGTTACTCGCCTGTCACTTCATGCTGTATGCTGAACCATGTGAGGACCCTATTACAGAGTCTATCGTTACTCGCCTGTCACTTCATGCTGTATGCTGAACCATGTGAGGACCCTATTACAGAGTCTATCGTTACTCGCCTGTCACTTCATGCTGTATGCTGAACCATGTGAGGACCCTATTACAGAGTCTATCGTTACTCGCCTGTCACTTCATGATGTATGCTGAACCATGTGAGGACCCTATTACAGAGTCTATCGTTACTCGCCTGTCACTTCATGCTGTATGCTGAACCATGTGAGGACCCTATTACAGAGTCTATCGTTACTCGCCTGTCACTTCATGCTGTATGCTGAACCATGTGAGGACCCTATTACAGAGTCTATCGTTACTCGCCTGTCACTTCATGCTGTATGCTGAACCATGTGAGGACCCTATTACAGAGTCTATCGTTACTCGCCTGTCACTTCATGCTGTATGCTGAACCATGTGAGGACCCTATTACAGGTCTATCGTTACTCGCCTGTCACTTCATGTGTATGCTGAACCATGTGAGGACCCTATTACAGAGTCTATCGTTACTCGCCTGTCACTTCATGCTGTATGCTGAACCATGTGAGGACCCTATTACAGAGTCTATCGTTACTCGCCTGTCACTTCATGCTGTATGCTGAACCATGTGAGGACCCTATTACAGAGTCTATCGTTACTCGCCTGTCACTTCATGCTGTATGCTGAACCATGTGAGGACCCTATTACAGGTCTATCGTTACTCGCCTGTCACTTCATGCTGTATGCTGAACCATGTGAGACCCTATTACAGGTCTATCGTTACTCGCCTGTCACTTCATGCTGTATGCTGAACCATGTGAGGGACCCTATTACAGAGTCTATCGTTACTCGCCTGTCACTTCATGATGTATGCTGAACCATGTGAGGACCCTATTACAGAGTCTATCGTTACTCGCCTGTCACTTCATGCTGTATGCTGAACCATGTGAGGACCCTATTACAGAGTCTATCGTTACTCGCCTGTCACTTCATGCTGTATGCTGAACCATGTGAGGACCCTATTACAGAGTCTATCGTTACTCGCCTGTCACTTCATGATGTATGCTGAACCATGTGAGGACCCTATTACAGAGTCTATCGTTACTCGCCTGTCACTTCATGCTGTATGCTGAACCATGTGAGGACCCTATTACAGAGTCTATCGTTACTCGCCTGTCACTTCATGCTGTATGCTGAACCATGTGAGGACCCTATTACAGAGTCTATCGTTACTCGCCTGTCACCTCATGCTGTATGCTGAACCATGTGAGGACCCTATTACAGAGTCTATCGTTACTCGCCTGTCACCTCATGCTGTATGCTGAACCATGTGAGCACCCTATTACAGAGTCTATCGTTACTCGCCTGTCACTTCATGCTGTATGCTGAACCATGTGAGCACCCTATTACAGAGTCTATCGTTACTCGCCTGTCACCTCATGCTGTATGCTGAACCATGTGAGGACCCTATTACAGAGTCTATCGTTACTCGCCTGTCACCTCATGCTGTATGCTGAACCATGTGAGGACCCTATTACAGAGTCTATCGTTACTCGCCTGTCACCTCTAATCATCTCCTCCACCCGCTGCACGGATGCTTCTGTTGCAATCTCAACAGGACGACCAGGTCGGATTTAATAAATAATGTTTGAGCGTCCTTGAGAAAAATTTTCTACCCAGCTATGCACCGCTTTAAGGGACAAACATTTGTCAGCATATTTACTCGCCCTTGTATATTCACTGTAAAATGAGAACAAATCAGGAGACAATATACAGCCTTGTCTGACGCCCATCTTTATACACTGAAATGTTCCTACAAGGTTGTTGATTCTTATGGCTGCTGTTTGCTGCTAATATATGTTCTTTATTTTTCGCAGATCTTTGCCGTGGATGTTCAGTTACTCTAGTAATTGTAGTATTTCTTCATGCTTCTCATTGTCAAACGCGTTTGTGTAGTCTATGAAGCATAAGTACAGATCTGTCTTTACTTCTTTAACTCTTTCTAATAGTATCCTGAGAATATGTATAGCGTTGTGTGTGCCCTTTCCAAGTTATCTCACACTGACACCGCCCTCGGGGAGGCGAACGTTCCAGATGTCTCTGGAATACTAAATTTAAGAATCGACAAGAGAGCACTCATGACGTTTACGTACATTTCCCGTCCCCATCTCCTAATATCTACCGAAGAGTTCTCATGCTGTTTATTCCAGTTGCCATTTGATTAAAAGAGCGCTTGGATTTTTCTCTACACTTTGAGTATCGTCTCGACCAGTGGTTCTCAACCGTTTTTGGTTCATACACCCATTCACCATATGTTTAAAATGTCATCCCCTCCTTTCTTATTTCCTCCCTACAAATATCCCTCCCCACCCCGCCGAACCTACACAGTATACGTGAAAATGAAAGCTAAATTTAATAACAAATTCTAGAACAAGTCTAGACATCTACATAAACCGTGATTTTCAGGTCTACTTACGTTATAAAACAAATTTCAGAAGAGCGAAAAGTACAGAACTGTTCAGTATGGCGGGAAAAACAATATCAAGTAATCGGTTCTGGTATTAATGCGATTTTGAAATAATATTAATTCCCCCCCCCCTGGAAATCCAGAAATTCCCCTTGGAAGGGGAGGGAAATTTCCTACCGGTTGAGAACCACTGGTCTAGACATTCTACTCACTCATATATGAGCCAATCTTTTCAGGCATGGATACTCCGTCTGTTCAGCTGCAGCGTTTTCCCTATTTAAGAAAATATCTTCAAAAATATGATACTTTTTGGCACTCGACATGGCAAATGAAGATGATAAAAACACAGAGCCACAGCTGATATAATAAAGTAGATTTATACTTTAACAAAGAGCACCATACAGTAAACACTCGGACATTAAGCTATAATTTAGTCCCAACGTTTATCCCCAACTACGTTTAACCCGTTGTGAACAAAAACTAATATCTTACAGTAATGGAGTCGTTTATCAGACACATCTGGTTTCGACCCGTTGATCTTAACAGCACATGTCATATAAACATGTCCCAGCCAGCAATGAACGACCGAAGCCTGCGCTTAAATCTGGAGTGTCTCCCAGTTCAAATATCATTTATATCTGATTGTATATGAGCGTTGACAAATCTTGGTGACTTCTCGCTCTCGCGGTTCAGACACATTTTCTGGGGATACAACTCGATTTGTACAGACACACTATCTGTTGGGGGAAACTAGGCGTGTTTCTCGAGTATTTTAGAGTAGTAAGTATTAGGACTTTGTAATACGTGTTAAGGACATGTTTATTATGTGTGTATCTGATTCGGAATTGCACATGCAATTGATCTGTTTTGGATAATACATGTGTGTCATTCGTCTAGTACATATGCTTTCTCAGTGAAATTGATAGGAAATGGTTATATACCGGTGTGTGTGTGTGTGTATATATATATATATATATATATATATATATATATATATATATATATATATATATATATATATATATATATATATGCATAGGCTATTTTGTCTGCATATCCTTTATAGGACATTGCAGTCAACACCAGAATTTTTCAGCTGCTGTTGATGTCGTGGAAAGTTTTACGTTCAGTAGTTTGCCATTGCTTTCTGAACGACCCGCTCACATACCTCCGTAAGTAACCAGCGCGACGCGATCCGCTGCCAAGGCTGTGTTTCATACGTGAGTATACGGGATTACGAACAACGTCCTTAATCACTTTGCCTGAGAGACCGGCGAATAGGCTATTAGATGGATGAACAGGCAAAAAGACAGATAGGCATGCTAGACAAGCAGGAACATGCAGATTTTAGAATAGATGGATAGATGGATGGATGCATAGATGGATGGATGCATAGATGGATGGGTGGGTGAATAAATGGATAGATGGGTGAATGGATGGATGGATGGATGGATAGATGGATGGATGGATGGATGGATGGATGGATGGGTAAATGGATGGGTGGATGGATAGATAGAATGGTAGTCGAGTAACTGGTTGGAAAGAGAGAGCCACACACAGATCAACAAACAGGCAGGCAGACAGACAAACAGACAGGCAGACCGTGGGATTTAGGTAGACAGGCAATCAGACAGACAGACAGACAGACAGACAGACAGACAGACAGACAGACAGACAGACAGAATGAAGGAAAGAAAGAAAGAAAGAAAGAAAGAAAGAAAGAAAGAAAGAAAGAAAGAAAGAAAGAAGCTAAACGCGTGTATGGATGCCCATCGGCGGTTGATTGGAATTGATATGGAGAACACCTTTTATTTTAAATTGACCTGGGATCCCAGATGGGCCCAGTAATTTGGTACCAAGATATGTCTTGGAGAGTGAAGACAGATGTCAAGTTGACTACATCACCCGTCAGGTGCAGATTGTTCGGTTACAATATGGATGTAGCACCGTATACCAAATGCCCTAAAGATGTGTAAAACGGTTTTGTCATCTCCATTATGGTCGTCGTCATCATCATCATCATCATCATCATCATCATCATCATCATCATCATCATCATCATCATCATCATCATCATCATCATCATCATTATCATAGTCATCACCGTCTTCAACTTTTGACATCAAACGCCGTGGAAAGGAACAACTGATGTTCCATCGCCTGGTGAGTGGCACTAGATAATGTCATTCTGTGTCATTGTATGATGTCTTTGATGTTTTCAAACCGCTGTCTTCTCCAGCACCGTGTTACTAATATTAAATCTTATTTGGGGAAAAACCAGTACTGATTCATGATGATGTTGCATTGTTACAAGATGGCCACACCATTTGATCTTTTGCTTTCCAATGTCCATGTCACAAGGTGTTGATTTCACTATGTCTCTGGTGGCATCATTTCTTAGCCGGTCTCCGATGGTTAAATTGGCAGCTCTTCCCAGCTATCTCATCTCGTAGGTGTTGATTGTCACCATGTGTGATTTGTGATTTGGATCATGTCCGGGGTTGACACTTGTAGCAAAGGATTAGTATAAATATACTATTAGTTTGTATCTTTTTGCCGACTTTTGTGTAAGTAGATGTTTCAGTATTGGCGTCGGTGATATATAAGCGTACAATTTTTTTACATTTGATTTCGATTTCTAGGTCTATTCTGTCATCCTCCATGATCATAATTCCTAAAATTTAATATTCTTTAACTTGTGTCAGGGGTGGACTATTATCTGTACATTTAGTGGACCTGGAGATTTGCTAACTGTACGTTTGTTTTAGTTGTATTTTTGTTTATATTGTATCTCCCGCATGTTGAACTCAGTTGATTTATATGCTTTTGTCGTCTTTATTGTGGGTGGATTTGTACATTTCGTCTAACATAAGTAATTCGACATTTTCTGAGTCAGTTCCTTCGTTGCATGCCTCTTTGGATAATATGTCAATACAGAAGTCAAATAGAAGGTGGGTGCAACATCCCCGTTTCACTCTATATTGATTACAACCATGTCTGATATAACGTTTTGAGTTCATATTTGTTTACCATATGTCCAATACGCCTTAAAGGGTATAAAGAGTTAATATTTTAATTGATGATAAAAGTACCCCGGTTGACAATAAGGAAGCTATAGGGTGTATTTATGAAACGTCTTGGGAAGTAAATCAGATCCGTCTAATACCTATCGTATTACCTACCGAGTTCCGAATGATCTATACAAACATTGGATTAGCAACATATGCCCTACACACATTAAAGTGTGTTCACGGACTCTTTACATCTTTACATGAATCATTATTGATCGTTGTTACTTGCATGAGGGAGGTAATAATTTACCAAGGGAAATAACACGATACATCCCAAATTTAAGCCACATTATTATGCTAGCAGTGACGATGTTTTGTCTAGGAAAATACTTAACGTAAACAGAGATTTGATACTATAATATAAGCATCTGATTAAGTAAATAATTACAAAGTAAACAACATAACTACACATCTTCGTATAGCCAATGCCGTGTGGCGTAGATCATCATGTCTGTCCACAATCCTCTGTCTCGTATACTGCCAATCATTTCTTATAATGATGTTCCGCCATGCCATGTTGTTAATTTATCCAAAATCTTTTGTTTTGGTCTCCTCCTGCCGCCTCTCCCTTCCAGCTTTCCCGTGTTGTGAAGACATACTTCACATTTTGTCCTTCTCATAACACATCGATGCAATGTGGAATGTCTCCTTCTGGTGAGAGTAACCATTTTTTTTTTTTTTGCGAATTAACTTCTTTTAACATATTTTCATTATTCTTTCTACCCGTCCACGATTTTTCATAATTCTTCTATTAAACTATATCTCCGCAGTTCCCCATAGTTCCACACTTGTCCGCTAATAGACCATGATTCACATGCTGTACAACCGTACTTTCCTTACCTCGACAGACATCATTAAACTGTAGAGACTATCTTTCATTTGTAAAATGCTGTATTTCACTGGGCTGTTCAACAATTAACTTCCTTAATACAGCTTCCATCTGCAGATATTAAAGTCCCTAGATACTTAAATGTATTGACTGGTTTCAGATTGGTTCCAGTCACCATGATTCTGAAAATATATTGTTTCGAGACCGATTAGGAAATGATGTTATCAGACAGCCAGTGGGGCCAACAACTTGTGGCATATTTATTGAAAGACAGAAGATCAAATGGTTTAGCCATTTGGTTAGGAATGTAACACCATCAACTACTAGTAGCGGCCCTACATCACTGAAGAGCTGCAACGGGAGCAAAAGGACGTTCTTAAAAAAAATGGATTGACGATATCAAAGCCATTATACAATCACACGAAATGACATTATCCATTGCCACCTACCGGGCACTGGAGCGACAACTATATCTCCCCACGACGCTTGACGACAAAAGTGGAAGATTGTGATGTAATCACTAACATCAATTAAGCATACATGGTCGACAGAACAATCGTCACGTATATTTGTCAACATAGAGGATACTATGAAAGAAAGGGTTTTTCGTATTGCGGTTTTGCTTGATTCCATAAATTGCAAAATGTGAAGCTCGAAGATGAAAATAGTGACACAGATACATTGCACCAACGGATGTTACGTGCATCGATTAATCATTTTAGTACTGGAGTCGTGAAACAGTAATAACATCATATCAATCAAATGAAACCTGGCATGATCCCTGGTCCAGACTGCATTACACACGGAATGATTAATAACCTCGGAGAATATGATAAATATCAAGTTACCAGATTTCTAAACACAATATATGATACTGGGGATATTTCCATTGACGTGTGTAAATAACTGTTTATTGTAATTCAGATAAAGTCAGGAGCTTTGGTGTGTGGTCAACATCGAACAATCAGCATAATGAGTCACATCACAACAATTTTACTAAGGATCACCATGCAAAGAGTTACGGAAGAAAATACAACCCGAAATAGGAAATGAACAATGTGGGTTTGTCAGAAGGCAAAGGCACACTAAATGCTGTGTATATGCTGGGAACATTACTTGAACGTTCTATAGAAGTAAATAACGACCTACAATTTTGCTTTATTGACCACACACATACTTCCGATAAAGTAAGAGATGTCAACATGATGAAGATTCTTGCAGATCTTCAAATTGACAGGAAGCCCTCAGACTTGTAAACATCATATTGGAAACAACAAGCGGCCATAACGATTGATAATGATGTACGTCAATATCAGCCTATTAAGAGAATTGTGCGATAAGGGATGTGTAATGTCTCCATATCTGTTTTCCTTATGCAGTGAAAATAGTTTCAGAAATTTAGAAGATATTAGAGGAAACACCGTTGGGGGACGTAACATCAATAACATTAGAGATGCGGATGATGCATTATTTATTGTAGACGGTGAACAGGATGTGTAACATTTAGTAGATGTGATTGTAGCATACAGTGAACAACTAGGGTTAGAATTACATTGTAAGAAGACACAGATTATGGTCGTCACTATGATAAAGGAAATACCACAATGTAATATACATGTAAATGGGAATATTCTAAACAAGTGAATCGGTACAATTATCCCGGAACAGTTATATCATCTGATGGGAGATGTTTTGAAGAGATTAGAACAAGAATCTTCATGGCGGAAGACAGCCTTTTTCAACGATGAAAAACATAGGCCTACTGACCAATAAAAGTATGTGATTCGCAACTTGAAAAATAGTTGTTGAAGTGCTACATACAACGAGCATTTTTGTATGGATGTAGAGCGTGAACAATCAACAGACAAGCTGATAAACATATAGTGGCTGTGGAAATAATTTCTGAGGAAAATGCAAAGAATGCCATGGACAGACAGATAAACCAATGACATAGTCCTACAACAACAAAAATATGAAAACCAAAAATTGATTAGAAAAATTAGACGTAGATAGTCACAATGTTTGGACACGTTATGAGAAGAAATGTATTGGAGAATTGGTGACAACTGGCAAGATTGAAGAAGAAAAACACTGGGAAAGCAGATAAGCAAATACCTGCATGGTATGGCCACATGGTATGGTCGAGACAAGAACACAGAGCTGATCCACAACTCTGGTGATCGTGTGAGATGGCGAAACATGACCGCTCACGCGGAATGGCACATGACGATGAATAACATCAGACTGAAGATGTTTCAGAGAGATAAAGCAAGATTCGTCGTGACAAAATTAGCCACTTATACGACGAAAATATATTAATCAATTGTTTAAAAAAAACGGTCAATTGTTGTGGAAAAGAAATAATGTTAATGTGCTATAAAGTATAGTGAACAAGAATGTTAAATTGTTTCAAAGTATACATAAATAGAATGCTAAATTGTTGACGGGAATCTTTAATGTCGTATAGATCCAAACATCTTCATTGCATTCTGTCAACCAAGGGAGTGTTTTATTACTCTCCCCGACACATGTTTAACACATCTTTCTGTGTCTTCTATCTTGTAAGAACTCTGTCTTAAACATCCTGGATATACCATTGTTTTCTTCCTCTCACGAACACTGACTCTAACAATCTCGATATTTCAGTGTTTTCTCTGCCTGCCTGCCTGCCTGCCTGCCTGTTTGCCTGTCTGTCTGTCTGTCTGCCTGTCTGTCTGTCTGCCTGCCTGTCTGCCTGCCCATCTATCTGTCTGTCTGTCTGTCTGTCTGTCTGTCTGTCTGTCTGTCTGTCTGTCTGTCTGTCTGTCTGCCTGCCTGCCTGTCTGTCTGTCTGTCTGTCTGTCTGTCTGCCTGTCTGTAAAACAGTCGATCTACCAGTGTTTCTCTATCTGTCTAGCACCCTCGAACAACCGGCCTTCTCTCAAACTAATTTAGTACATCAGCCACTATTTTCTCCCTTTGTTCAAAATCTGCCTCCATCTTCTCCCTATCCCGAACTGTGTGCGTGAAATCGTAGATCTTTCCCATTATTACGATTTTCAAGCCTCACATTTTGACGAAAATATGACGACAGTCCTGTTCTGGTGTGGGTAATCAATATTTTCTAGTAACAGTTTCCTATCAGGCATTCGGAAGCTTACAACAACTAGTTGCTATATCAAGTCATATATGCTAGAAAGTTTGACATCTTGCCATGCCACGCTAGAAATGGTTGGCTTTACATGAGATGGAAGACTGTGGATAAACATGATATAACAACGCCTGAAGGCATGGACTATAAGCGGAAATAGAGACGTTACACGAACAATTAAACTTAAAAACTGAACAACTAGCAAACCTGATGGGGAAATAGCAAAAGGAAGACATAGATACATGTTAGGATGGCTTGGCCACGTGCTATAATCAGGACAAGAACTAAGACATGATCCACGACTCTGGTGATCGCGTGAGATGTCGAACCATGACCCCCACGCTAAACTGTATGACACATGATGACGACATTGATGGCGACGGTGACCTATATTATGAAGTTGAAAATAAATGTAGGAAACGTGTGGTCAGAAATAAAGCTCACATCCCCCGGTGTAATGTTGGAGTAACGGAGACAGGGTCACGACAGATGGTGAGTATTGGTCAGTAAGCTAGCGAAGCAAATATCCAATGCTTTAGAAGAACTAGATGAAGACGTCTTTTGTAGATCTGGCTATAGAGGAACGATGAAAGATGGCATTAGTTGTGCTGATCGTTTTATCTGATGAAACGTTATTACTGCTAAGACATCACAGACGCAGAGATCGATGCTATTTATTAACTGATTCAGTGCCGAAAAATAATATATCGCCAAATGTGACTTCCCATTTGGACAGAAGGACGATATATTGCCATTCTAGGGTTATCGTGTTAGTGTTTTGTTTCGTGGTATCTTCCGCAGTTTTAATGCTCAGTGAACGGAAATTTACATTTGTTCATTTGATTGTGTACCGTGTTTGGTCCAAACTTATTTTTTGTTTGGCAACTGGATCAGTTAACATCTTGAATTATTGAAAATGTATTAAATTGATGGTTGATGTTTGCTACAAATGAAATTCTGGGACGCAGAGGTGTTTCCAAGGCACCAGGGCCGGGTTATATACTGGCCAAGACCTACTGACGCGTCCTCGTCGAGCGTCCTGGGCAACAGGTCCCTTCGGGGTCCTGGCTAAAGTCAGTAAGATCGCCGAATCCACCAAAGTCGGAGAGTGTCTGCCTGTACGGCGAGGAACCACCAGTCTGCACACCAATAAGCCAGACATGGTACAACGGATACTCACGCAAACCTCAGGTCCTGTATGACATCACACTGATGTTGGACAACAGGATGCCTTCATCCGACATACAGGACTTCGCGTTGGAGCTCAAGCCAACGAACACAAGCAAGCAAATGAAAGTCTTTTACTTAAAATATATTATGTACCTGTAGAGAGACTAAGGTCAGGTGGGATGTAAACATCTTTGACCTGCTTAGTACAAGGTGTGGTAGATGTGGATGTGATGTTAGTACAAACACTGCGCGGTTTATCTGCTTTGTTAGAAGATATCTGTTCTGGCACCTTGCCATTTTGACAGACGATAGTTTTCTTTTACACTGTGCTTCAAAAAGGCTTAATAACTACAACCCATTGCGGTAGCGATTGTGATTGATCAGACCAATTCGCTCTGTAAATGTTCGTCCACAATGGATGCATGTGAACACATTGTCATTTCCACCGTCACGCACCTTCCGAGGTCTCGCACGCTCAGTGGGTGACCTATCTGCAATAGGTACCACATTTAATTAAATATGCTAGTGTTCTGGGTAAAGGCATTAATAATATGAAGAGATTAAGCGACAGACACAATGTTATCTCAGGTAGAAGTTTCGTGGGTAAAACATAACTTTGTAACTTGCTAGTCAGCAACGTGTAGTGTGTAAGCTAGATCAGAAGGAGTTTGAGAAATCGCAGTCAATGGGAGGGAGAGGAAATAAATACGCTCATAAAGATAATACTTTGGTACCCATTAGGGTGAAATGTCTCTACGACAATCCAGCTCTGATAGATACATAACTTTACAGGGCCCAGATGACCTCAGTTCAATGCACATATCTTAAGAGTTAAAACTCAGCCTTCAAAACGATTAACAAACCAACCAACCGTCAAACTGCTTACCACTTCAATATCATCAAGTGCCCTGCCAGCCGACCTAGGATTTCATGTCTCTCCACAGATTTCGATCGTTGGTGTTCTGGATCAATTCTGCTGATGAAATCCCACAATCCCACCGTCTCAATCCATCCAGCACCATTTCTCCTGGTCCGCCTCTGCCTCTCTTCCCCTTGATCATTCCAGTTGTCACGCTGTTATCCAATGTTCTCATCTCATTCCATGACCAAAGAAAGCGGGGTGTCTCTTTCTTATCGTTTCATTAGCTTTCCTCATGCATCATAATATGTCCAAATAAATTTGAGGTCTCAGAAAGAGAGGTATTGCAACTGAGTTAGTTTGGAGTAGTCTTTCCAGTGAATCCGGTACAAAAGCAATATTTCTCCGAGTGCTTAGCTTGAAAAATCTACATCCGTTCTCCAAGCTAACATAAACCAGGGGATGTTCCACACTGATACTGGAGCCTCACACCAGCGTGGCGGCATATTCGGATGTAACCAAGTGCTAGGATATCATACAAAATTATCTTCATTCAGCCATGCTTGAGTCCTCGACACATGTTGCACATTAGTGTCGTTTACCTACTGTAGAGAAACAAATGTTAATATGGTTAAAAAGTACTGAGAACACATGTTCTGCAATAAGTCCTTGAACGTTAGAAAAAGAGTTTTTGCATGTTACATGGAACCAGTTTTAACATATGGATAAGAATCCTGGAAATTAGTAAACGGGTGAAACAATCCATGGAAGCCTTTGAGATATTTTATAGAAGAATGTTGAAAATTAAATTTACAGTCGAAATGAGCAATCTGGACATTTTCAGGGAAGCTAAGTCGCATAGACAACATATCACAAACATCAGAAAGAACCAGTCAAAATTTTTGGCCACATTATGAGAAGACAAAAACTGGAACATGTGACAACCGGAAACATTTGTGGAAAGATGGGTAGAAGAAGACCGTGAGAAAAAAACAGTCTTGTGTTATAGCACGGAAGGGTGTCAACAAATGAATTGATCCATGCTGTCGGAGATCGCAATTTGGGGAGGGGCATGATCGCTCACGCCAGCTGGCAAGGAACTGAGTGATGACCCACTGTAACCGCATGTCACTCTTACATTTATCTGTCAATACCATTTGCTGCTTTCTGTAACCATTATAGTTGTTCAATAATTCTTTATCAATATGTTTAAGCTTCTTATGTTCTTATTGCGTTTCTCTTTGTAGACATTTTATAGTCTGCGTAAGGGATGAAGAGGCTTCGATGCACCAGGGTGGTTTTTTTTATTACTTACAAAGAAATTTGTACAGTTCCCTGTGGGGTTCCCATGAATCTATACAGTAGTCTTACCAACACAGAGGACATTGACCTCGATATTCGCTGTGATGAAGCCTGTTGAAAACTTTATACTTTGCACTCTTGAAATCGCAAGTGAGTCACACAAGATGGGTCATCATGATGGTAGACAGACAACACCCTCGATTTGCAAAGCAATTAAAGTGAACTCACAAATATGCTCGAAATGAGTCATCGGCGTCATCAATATTACTTAGATTTGTGTTATTGAACAAGAAAGCCTATGAGGTCCTAACATAATAGTGGACAACCCCGAGACATATACGTTTATAGTATTATATCTGCCAATAACAGCCAGAACCAAGTGCCGCTGTAGCGCAGTGGCTAACTGGCTTACCTGCCTGCAGAGTAGTTATGTGCTTGAATCCCCATTGAGGCGGAGATTTTATTTAACAAATTGACCTGGTATTCCAAACCCAACCATCCTAAAGTGAGCACCATAACTATAATGGACATAAAGGCGGCCAGGCGTGATAATATTCACATCACCTCATGGAGTGCCACTTGGTGATACAATTATGGTACCTCAACTAAAAGTTGTCCATTCTGTTTGTGATATAAGATCAAAAGCATGATTAATATTTCCCCCACTATACCACATCATGTTACGACAACACCAACCAACAGCGACATTGAGCCGAAGAGCGAATGAAAGAAGAATTTGGATTGGCTGTGACGTCACAAGCCCATCTGGACGGAACTAAAATAAATACGGCATACAAGCGAAAGGAGAAGATACGATGAATCTGAAGGAGTGAGAGCATCTTCCAAATCAGTTAAACAAGATAATGTACTCTTGAGATGAGGAAAGCATCAGCCTACAAGCAGACATCGCCTTTGTAAAACCGAATCCAAGGAGATCCTGAAACCTGTAGCCGAAGTGTTGGAAGCCATTCAATTAACATGAAGGTAAGCACAATGCTATATTTTATATTACGTTAGTAAGTGAGCCTTTCCCAAGAAGAAGTTGGTAAGTGGATATATTGTCACCAGGTGGTTAGTCCGTAAGAAATTTATTAGGAGAGACAAATAAAGTAAATTAATTAGTAGAGACTAAGTACTTTATTCAGATGTGGTAGGTCATGAATAATGATACACGAGGTTAAACCATGAGGAAGGTTTCTTCTAGTTAAACAACTTATTTAATGTGTAAGCATTAGACCTAGGTTGTACAATTTATTTTTTAAGAAGTTAAACTAAATCAGCAGTGATTAGAAGTGTGATTAACTTAAGATTTAGGAAGCTAATAATTCTTAGCTCGATAAGAAGAAACTATTTTGCATGTGCCAACACTGGTAAGAGAAATTAGTGTAATGTGTAACAGAAAAGTACATGAGCACATGAGATGTAAATAGATTTCTATTTGTATCATAATTTTGTGTGTTGGGAGAAAGCACCCATGTGGTGAGTCAAATGTATTTTCATTGTTGCTAAACATGTGGATTTATCATTTGTGAGACACATAATAATCCTAATCATCACCCCTGCAAGTGTGGTTATGATTCATGATGAATGAATGTGGATTGGGCGTATCACATAATTCTATGTATTTGATGAGAGCATACATGTGGTGGTTCATGTGTAATTTCATTATTGTTAAACATGATGAATTATCATTTCTGAAGCTCATAATTATGCCTAATTATCATCCATACAATTATTATGTCTAATGAAGGATGATGGCAATGAATGAGATTCCATTGTAATTTCATTTATATCAACTCTGTCAATTTATCATTTGTAAAATCACATCAGTATGCTTACTTATCATCCGTGCACATATAAATATTATGTCTGATGAATTATGAGAATGTGTGAAATAAAGAGACATGCTGAGACGGAGTATAAACTATCAATCAATCTCATGATGGGAGGTACATTGATGTATAATGTCCTTCTCTCAGATGAGAACATGTTAATGATAACCCATACACTAATTGGTTTTATGTTCTAAGCATGACTCAACTCTGTATTCCATATCACTCATGTAACAATCATATGGTTTTGTGTCCTGAATGACACCACTCTGTATTACTTATAACGCATGTTACCATCATGTAGTTTTATGTCCTAAATGATGATGATTATGATAATGATGATGATGATGATGATGATGATGATGATGATGATGATGATGATATGATGATGATGATGATGATGATGATAAATGAGGTAAAAGCATATTATATACATGGTGACAAAGAGGGAATATACTCGCCTTGAAACTTTGGATTATAAAAAAAATTCACCTGAAGGCTATACAAGAGATGGTACCATAATGTACTTACATTGTTTATAACCAAATACTCATTGCAATGGGGAATGATTTTCAAACCCTTAATGTATGAGACCTTTTTCTTGTAAGGGAAGGAGATCTAGAGAAACTAATTATATACAGAAGATAAGGGAGAACATAGTTGTGAAATTCCAAATGAATCAAGATATTACTCAACGTGTAGACCATGGAGGACAGGCATGAGAGAAGACGACACTGCATATCTGCTAGTCTAAACCCTGAGCGACATATAAGGACGGATTGGAAGGAGAACAACCAATTATGTTGTGGATATCTATTTGAGAGCCTCAAGACTCTGTACTTCCACTGTTTATTTTCCTAAGATCACAATTCATTTATGTAATTTTCTTTGTGTTTTTCTTGAAAATGTACTGCGTTTCATTTCTGATGTTCATAGTTATGATATCATTAGGTTTATGATTGATGCTGAAATTTCAGGGAGTGGCTAGGTCCATCTAGATTCTAGATCCAGACCTGACGTTGTGAATGTAACAGCTTGACTGAATGTAGGAGCTTGACTGAGTGAGGCAGCTGATATAGTGAGGCCAAATACTAGTCCAAAGCAACTTCCTGCAGATTTCTCTGGCCATAGAGGACAGGTATCCTAGATAACTTAGTCTATATTTATCTAGGTGGAGAAACCCTTGAGCCAAACAAATATCTTATCCTGGAAGACACATAACACAGAACCCTCAAGAAACTAATACATATATGTCACACTGCCTGATTTCCTCAGAGATCCAAGAACTGGACGGGTGACCAAACATAGTGTATAGTCTTTTTCTCCACAGATTATACATAGGCCAGAAGAAGTGGCCCGCTAAATATAATGGAGCACTGATACATTACTGGTAGGATGGATAATATCTCAGCACAGCCAGGAGATAGGCATAGTTAGAGATGTACATATACATGATCTTGTTTTTTTTGTAATGAATTGATTGTTGTATTTTTATGACATTCATGAACAATAGCACCATTTATGTGTAATAAATTATGAAAAATAAGGGTCATTTTCTCTTTTTGAGAGTTCTCTTGTCGTAGTAAAATTGTTTTAATTAACAACCCTAGATTAATAATTATTTAGTTGAGAGAGGAGAGGCAAGGAACCACCAAAAGGATATTTTGGGTATTCAGAGAAAACTTTTCATTCGTTTCCTGGAGTTATTCCTTGGTTCTCCGAAATTCTATTTATGGTCTCAAGCCACTAAGCCAGTAACAGCTAAATTAATTATAACGGGCAGGATCACATTGAGAAAGAGGAACTTAGTATCCTTTATCTCTTTGGGGTTGTCCCAACAACCATACATCCGACACTGTTACATTACTGACGTGTTGATCATGAGAAACAACTTCGTTTTATCAACTAATTCCTGTCATTAAATTAAGTCACTTGACCATTTTCCCAATGTCTGCATTCCCTCGCTACATAATGTTTTAGAAACAGCGGTAGCGCAGTAGCAAAATCTTGCTTGCCAGCCTGGAGGTCATGCTTTCGAATCCCTAACAGGACCTGGGCTTGTTTAAACCTGACCCGTGTTAACAAAACGATCTAGCCTAAAATGGGAGGCCATGAAATGATATGGGAATTAGAGTTGGTAGGTGTGACAGTGGACACATCAGTCTTCGAGTGCCGAGACAATGTAATAATATATGGAACTGGCGCATATATCAATACGCATCAAGGTGTATGACAGGGGTACTTGACTTTAATTGTGTAAATAACGTCTTGTTTTTGGCAACCCTTTGTCCGTTTTTGTTTTTGTTTTCTTCAACAAAATCGTGAATTGTCGACAGAAGTTGGTTCAACCCCACATCTATACAACGACCTCTCCCCCCTAGACCCTCCCCCTCTTCAACCACTCCCCGCACACACACACACACATACACACACACACACACACAGGCACACACACACAATTTAGATGTATTAATGACAGAACAAACAATGCAATCAGCGACGTCAGCAAAGTAATTCTGAATACATATTGACCAGATTACACTCGACAGCAAAGTGCATTACAGCTGAACTGCAAGCTGGGTTTTAAGCCGTCTGGAGTACCACTGATCCTGTCCTAAGGTCAGACTGATCTGTCAAACTTTGAACAAGCATTAGTAAAATATACATCCCATATTTACAGTTATACAGACATGTGAGGAAATTCGACATGGAGTACTCTGTAATATTCTTAAACGGTGTGTAAATAGAAATAATCTTATATATATATATATATATATATATATATATATACTATATATATATATATATATATATATATATATATATATATATATATATATATATATACTATATATATATATGTATATATATATCACACACAACACACACACACACACACACACAAACACACACACATATACAATCAAACGCACGCACAAACACACACACACGCACACACACACACACACACACACACGCGCGCGCGCGAGCCCTTTTGAGTAGAAGCTTTCATGAGTCACGGTTTCTGTGGTTAGTATATTTCACCTTTTCGTCCTGCTACAGCTGTTTCTTCCTTTCTCAAAACTCACCTTGATGTGGATAACATCGACAATACTGTGACAGACCAGCGGGAATGTGAGCTGTCCTGCGCGTGTCATTTTATACATAGACAGGAAAACTTGCACGTGTGACTCTTGAACCATTTCACAATCGCTAGAGAACACAATTGAGGCCTCTGATAACAGACACATAACTAGAATACAGACAAATCACTAGAATACAGACACATCATTGGAATACAGAGACATCATTACAATACAGACACATCACTAGAATACAGGCACATCAGATCTGAACATGGAAGTAATACTATAAGATCTGAGTATGGAAGTAATACTATAAGATCTGAACCTGGAAGTAATACTACAAGATCTGAACATGGAAGTAATACTACAACATCTGAATATGGAAGTAATACTATAAGATCTGAACATGGAAATAATACTATAAGATCTGAAATGGAAGTAATACTACAAGATCTGAAATGGAAGTAATACTATAAGATCTGAATATGGAAGTAATACTATAAGATCTGAACCTGGAAGTAATACTATAAGATCTTAACCTGGAAGTTATAATATGAGATCTGAACATGGAAGTAATACTACAAGATCTGAACATGGAAGTAATACTATAAGATCTGAACATGGAAGTAATACTATAAGATCTGAACATGGAAGTAATACTATAAGATCTGAACATGGAAGTAATACTATAAGATCTGAACATGGAAATAATACTACAAGATCTGAACATGGAAGTAATACTACAAGATCTGAGTATGGAAGTAATACTATAAGATCTGAACATGGAAGTAATACTATAAGATCTGAACATGGAAGTAATACTATAAGATCTGAACATGGAAGTAATACTATAAGATCTGAACCTGGAAGTAATACTATAAGATCTGAACATTGAAGTAATACTACAAGGTCTGAACATGGAAGTAATACTATAAGATCTGAACCTGGAAGTAATACTATAAGATCTGAACATGGAAGTAATACTATAAGATCTGAACATGGAAGTAATACTATAAGATCTGAACCTGGAAGTAATACTACAAGATCTGAACATGGAAGTAATACTATAAGATCTGAGTATGGAAGTAATACTATAAGATCTGAACATGGAAGTAATACTATAAGATCTGAACCTGGAAGTAATACTACAAGATCTGAACATGGAAGTAATACTATAAGATCTGAACATGGAAGTAATACTATACGATCTGAACATGGAAGTAATACTATAAGATCTGAACCTGGAAGTAATACTATAAGATCTGAACATGGAAGTAATACTATAAGATCTGAACATGGAAGTAATACTACAAGATCTGAACATGGAAGTAATACTATAAGATCTGAACATGGAAGTAATACTATAAGATCTGAACATGGAAGTAATATTACAAGATCTGAACATGGAAGTAATACTATAAGATCTGAACATGGAAGAAATACTATAAGATCTGAACATGGAAGTAATACTATAAGATCTGAACATGGAAGTAATACTACAAGATCTGAACATAGAATACTACTATAAGATCTGAACATCACAATAGCACTACAAGATCTGAACATGGAAGTAATACTATAAGATCTGAACATGGAAGTAATACTACAAGATCTGAACATGGAAGTAATACTATAAGATCTGAACATGGAAGTAATACTATAAGATCTGAACATGGAAGTAATACTATAAGATCTGAACATGGAAGTAATACTATAAGATCTGAACATGGAAGTAATACTACAAGATCTGAACATGGAAGTAATACTACAAGATCTGAACATAGAATACTACTATAAGATCTGAACATCACAATAACACTACAAGATCTGAACATCGAAGCAATCTGTATGATAACAGATTAATGACTCAGAAATTGAAATACTGTGTTCCTATGACGTCAAAGTGATTTAGAAAGAGCAGTAAGAGAATGCACGGACTCTTGAAGAAGACAGCAGGGGATCGACCAAATGTTGGTGGACACAGAACATTTAAGGCATCATGGGCATGAAAATGAATGTGGCAAGAGAACTTACAATGAAAGAGATTCTTTCCGGTGGGTCGTGATGAAAGCGACGTTCTTCAAGGGATTTGCTACATGAAGATGAAGAGGCAGGAAAATCACTGGCGGGAGGTGAAATGTTTCAAATATTCAGCACATGATGATGTTGAGGTAGGAAAATCACTGGCAGGAGCTTACATGTTGCAAAGATTCAGCACATGATGATGATGATGCAGGGAAATCACTGGCGGGATCTGAAATGTGCAAAGATTCAGCACAAAGTGAACGTATTTATAGAGGGTAAATCAAATCAAATCAAATCAACTTTATTTTAAAAGGGTCACAAATTGGGCACACAGGCCCGTCTTACATTCGGCACTTCGAATCACTCATCTTTCGTTCATACAGAGCATTATAGATTCACATAGGAAGGAAAATAAACATTGTGAAATGAATGTTGTAAACATAAACAAGGCAAATTACCATGTTATGAGGCCCATCTCCCACCTACCCACACATCAACCCACACACACACCCACATACCCACACACACCCAGGGACAAATACATACTCCACGAACCGACCCATCCCCCTCCCGCACATCTCCCACCCACACACACCGCCCTCATCTTTTCCCCCAACCCAAATACACTCGCCACCCACAAACATCCCCCACCAACCCACACATCTCGCGCCCACCGACATACACATCCTAACCCACACATCCTCTCCCCAACCACACCTCCAACCACCCATCTCCCAGCCACACCTCCACCGACCACATATTACCCACCCACGCACACACATCCACCACCAACCCACACATCGCACATCCACTCACACATCCCCAAACCATACACACACATCCCCACCAACTGACATCTCCCTACCCCCCCCCCCCCACACACACACATCTCCCTAACCACCTATACATCCCCAATCCACTCACACACACCCCACCACCCACACATACATTCTCCACCCACCCACACATGCCCTAACCCAATCCCCCACCACACACATCCCCCACCAGCACATCACATACATCCCCTACCACGCAATATTCCCAACCCACCCACACATCACACACATATCCCCAGCCAGCATACCACAACCCTCTCCCCACCACACACACATTCGCCACCCACCCATCCACCAACACACACTCACTCACCCACACATCCTCCACCACGCACCCACACACCCCCACCCCCAACCAAACATCTCTCGATCACAATACCCCTACCCACACACATCCTCCACCCACTCACGCATCCCACCCCGACACATACACATCCCCCACCCACCTACACATCCCTAAGCCACTCACACACCCCCACCAACATATTCCCCATCCCCGCACACATCCTCCACCCACACACCCCTACCACCCACACATACTTCCCCCAATCACCACACATCCCTTAATCACCCACACATATCTCCCACCCATACACACATTCCCCGCACCCATCATACACATCCCCCACACCACACACTATCCCCCACACACACACATATCCTCACCCATACCACCACAAACATACCCCCACCTATACACCATGCATACATCCCCCACCAACACACCACACACATATCCTAAACCCACACACCATACACGTGCCCTTACATCCCCAATCCACCCACACACATCCCCTACCCAGACAACCCCGCCACCCACACATAATTCCCCAAATCATCCACACATCTCCACCCACCTACACATATTTCCCACCCAAAACACACATCCCCCCACCCGTCCCATACACACATCCTCCACCCATACACACATCCCCCACACCCATCCCCACACCCCTACTTTCACCCCCACACATCCATCCACACATCCCACCAACACCCACAAATATCACTACCCACCAACACCCACACACCCCAACCCATCCAAACGCATACCCCTACCCACACATCCCCACACACATATCCCCACACTCACACACATTCTTCACACACACTCACACATCCTCACATATAGACACATACAAAATGTCTCGCGTGAGCATTGAAACTAGTATGAACAAACTCCACACTTTACTCACACACATACACTGACAATTGTCGTGAGCAGTCTCATAAAAATGTTAAACATGGAGAAAAATGTGTACATATACAGTGTGTAACTTTTAAAAAAATAGTGATGCTCCCACACACACAGAGATACACACAGAGAAGCACACACACACACACACACACACACACACACACACACACACACAGATTCACTCTCACGCTCGCTCATTCTGTCTCTCATTCACACTCACTGAGCTCTCTCACTCAAACTACAGTAATGTACATAGTTTATATCATACATGATAAAATCAAATGGTATTCAACTGATAATATGACATATGAGAATACACAAACATATGGATTCGCGTGTTACATAACATGCGTGTTACATGACATGCGTCTGCTCAACTCTCTCTCTCTCTCTCTCTCTCTCTCTCTCTCTCTCTCTCTCTCTCTCTCTCTCTGTGTATTCTTTCATACACACACACTCACACGCATGCGCGCGCTCACGCACACACACTAACACATCAACTCTACTACTGCCTCTCTCACTCGATCACTCTCTCTCTCTCTCTCTCTCTCTCTCTCTCTCTCTCACTCACTATTTCCCTCATTCATTCACTCTGTCCATCTTCATTCACTTTATCTCTAACTCTTTTACTCTCTCTCTCTCTCTCTCTCTCTCTCTCTCTCTCTCTCTCTCTCTCTCTCTCTGTCTCTCTCTCTCACTCATACACAGACAGACACACACCATCACGCTATCACTCAATGTTTCACTTACTCTAGCGCACTCACTCACTCACTCTTTTACTCTTGTCGTGGATTTCCTTTATTGTGTCGTCCCTGGAGTGAGGGGAATCAACACCCACATTATTTTTAACCCCATATCATTATTCTGGAGAATCCACCAGATTCCGTCCACCACACTCCTTCAGTCAATGGATACCTCTTTCTCTCTCCTTCTCACCACTGGCTCATGCCCCCTCTCACACTTCCCCAAAACAACATACTAAACAACTCTAGCTTCTAAAAATTAATAACACATTAATTTAATAAAGAAAAGTGTATGTATGTGAGAAGTGTATGTGTAGAATGTATGTCGTATATTATAGTGTGACTGCAGAATCAGACTGAACAGCTCAGGAGCAAAGTCTGATTATCCCTGTAAGGATCACACCACATCATCATAGTTCAGTACACGATAACCTCACCAACGATGTGTCCCTCCTGCTAGATGTTGACTTCCTCCAGGTAGCTTTTTGATAACCCAGATACGTGGTCACCAATCACGGATATAGTCCGATACTGATCCTGAATCGATCACACACCATGTTATTAAATGTCCCTACTGTTCTGAGACTTAAAACATCCTTGCCTTGTGAAAACCCGGAACACTGTCCCTTGAAATAGCGTGATTCATTTTCTAAAGGTCCTACCGTTTCACAATTACACTGTTATTGTTTACAGTCCCACAGGAATCTAGTAATTTAGTAAAAGCACCAGGTTCATTGTTCCTGTTACCTAGATATTCACTATGGTTCTTTCTACATGTGATGTGGAAAGCAATCACTAGTGTTCTGTTCACATGTGGTTTTGAAAACTAATCTCACTATTGTTCCTTCTACATATGATGTGGAAAACAATCACTAGTGTTCTGTTCACATGTGGTTTTGAAAAATAATCTCACTACTGACTTCCATGATCCCTATCACTAAGAAGTCATCTGCTGGATACGTATATGTTTCGGCTCAACCGAGCCATGTTCCTTCAGACCCCTTTCATCATGGGCCCAGTGCAAAAGCTGCTGAATAACTCTGCCTGCACTAAGATATACATTATAGTAAACAGTGATGTTTCAGCTTCACCTGAGTAACCTGAGGGAACCTGTGAAAGAGAGAGAACACACCGGTGAGAGCAACCGGACACTGACTCCTATTAGATGAGTGTAGGCCGACGGCCTCACTCAGATATATGACAGTGAACCAAACTCTGTCATGGGCAGAGGAGCTCATCACAGCGTTCTAAATTAGGGTAAGACAAGGAAAGACCAAATGTAAAGTGCAGAACCCCAGTAGACCCCCACTGGAAGATCCCACCATTGGATATTTCCCCTATCCCCCAACCATCCTCAATCCTTCTATATCATCCCACTTCCCTATTTCCAACCAGCTGAGCTAATTGACCTCTAACACTAGTTAGTTTTAACAATGCGATTGCCCACTGTCGCCGACACTCCTTGAATACATAACCACGACTCAACAACAATCACCAGACTATCCTACATTATTTACATCTAAATACTATTTAGTAAAACAATCACCAGACTATCCTACATTATTTGCATCTAAATACTATTTAGTAAATAACTTATGAACACTCAGCTCGATTCTGAATCAAATCTACACTTTGCCATGAAAGACACATGTTCCTCAACGTTAATTGATACCGAACACGCTAGATTCTTTTCTATATTAAAACAGAGCTAGTCGAAACACTTCAGCCTAGGTCAACTCCCTTGTTCAAACTAGCGGTAACAAATTATGTTTTGCATACAGTCGGGTATTGTCTTAGTGACGTCATTCGATGTAAACACCCGGTGGCCTCAGCGGCAGACAATCTGTTCCCAACTTCACAAGAATAGGTGTCCCCTCCTTCCACCACGAACACAAGCTTTTTCTCTCAAACGATGATATATCAAACAATGCCGACAAATTCCCCGTTCCTAGGGAACTCTCAAAGACTTGTAGTTTCCTTTGATCCGACATGAGTGTTTCTCCACTAGTAACAAACAATTGCAGCTGTGAATACAGACTGGTTCTCTGTTAGTTTATCATCTTATCGTTAACGACAGTGGTCCCGTGACAACTCTCTCTCTCTCTCTCTCTCTCTCTCTCTCTCTCTCTCTCTCTCTCTCTCACTCGCACACACACACACTCTCTAATACTCATTCACTCACACACACTCACTCTCTCACTCATTCACTCCTCACTCATTTCACTCACTTACTCACGCTCTCTCTCTCTCTCTCTCTCTCTCTCTCTCTCTCTCTCTCTCACACAATCCTTCACACACACACTCACTCTCTCAATCACACTCTCTCACACATACACATATGCATGGACGCACGCACGCACACACTCCCTCACTGACTCTCACACATACACGTACGAATGCATGCACTGACACATTCCCTCACCATTTCTCGCTCAATCACTCTCTTCACACGCACGCCTGCAAGTGCGCACACACGCATTCACTCTTTCACTCTCTCTGACACCCACTTTCTCTCTCTCTCTCTTTCTCTCTCTCTCTCTCTCTCTCTCTCTCTCTCTCTCTCTCTCTCTCTCTCTCTCTCTCTCTCTCTGTCCCTCTTTCCCACACGCACACACATATATAGTGAACAGTTATAGTTAAAAAATTATAATGAACAATTATACATCAGGGCACAGCAGGGGAGCTCCTCGCAGATCTTTAAGATTACATGTCATGTATAGAAAGGAATACTTTACACTTAACCAGCTTCTTTAACCATACAACATATATCCAGACGATTCTGCTGTCACCCATTGTAAGTTAAGTCCTTGTTTTGTCTTTTCTAAAGATGATCTTCTTGGCATCAACGTTCAGACAGTCCACATTTTAATTTATCCTGACAACAAGCTGGGCTGTTTTAACGGTCAAATTTTCAGCGCCACAAATACGACAGCGGGTCAATAGTTTATGGATTTTGTGTGGCTATATTTGCAGCCACAATACACGCGTTACGTTAAGTTTGTTCACAAATATCCAGCGACAGAACAGAAACTAGTAGTGGTACTGGCGGATTGCGAAAACTGTTATTTAACTTCGTGAAATTGCATTCCAAAAGATTGTAAGTCTTTGTTTGTTTGATTATTATAATTTTATACACAAACAAATTAAATCGTACCTTAGGGAAATTGCGTTTTAATAAGCAACGGCGCAATTCTCTAACAGACAAGGGACAGAAATCTTGACGATGGAAAATAATAACAACTCCCTGGACATGTCTTGGGAAAGGAAACAAACAGTGAATAATTTATAGCGTTTAGAAAACTAGTGCCAGGAGAAATGGGGTTGCTAGCGGTAATAAGTGTAATACTTAATATTTAATACTTAATTTAAGAATCGACATAAATGCTCTCGGAACATTTCAACACATGCTCCCTTCCATTTCTTCCAAAGCCACCGAAGTGTTTCCATGTTGAATATTTGAGTGGCATTTTGACTGATAAGATTACACCCAACATATAATAGAGAAAAACTACAAGACATTACAGTCAAAGAGAAATTTACAGATGAAATAAAATGTAAACTTGAAACTCTGCAAAACCCTTCGGAGGAAGGCGTTGACCAAACTTGGTTGAACATCAAGAATACAATTCAATCTACCGCAAAAAAATGTCTCGGTGTGTTAACCACGCTTAGAAAGAACAGATGGTTCAATCAAAAATGTGAAGAAGTAGTCATTAGGAAGAAGAATGCCAGACATGTATGGTTAAATGACATCAATAACATCCAAAAGGAAGAGCATTATAGAAATGAATGTAAAGAGGCTACAAAAATAGTCAGACAGCAGAAGCGAGAATATATGAGTAATATAATCAAAGATATGGAAACTAATCACCAGAAAAAATTAATCCAGAAAATTTTTGAAAGAACTGAAGTCAATGAAACGAGGGCACCAACAAAACACATATGGTTTAAAAGACAAAAATTGGAAATGATAAATACCAATGAGGAAATGTGCAACACATGGAAAGAATATTTTATTGAATTACTAAATTGTGAAGCTCCAAGTAACATTTTCCCACAGGAAGAGGTTCTAACATGCGAAACACAAATTGAAGAACCTACATTTCAAGAAATCCTATATGTAATCACACGACTTAAAAACAATAAGGCAACTGGGACTGATGGAATTGCTGCTGAATTTATAAAGGCAGGTGGCCATGCATTACATCTAAAGCTATACGAACTAATAATAAAAATCTGGAGGACAGAAGAATTACCCCATGACTGGAAAGAGTCATTATTGATACCTATCTTTAAGAAAGGAGACAAGTTCCAATGTGGAAATTATAGAGGAATATCACTACTGTCCACAAGCTATAAGATACTATCCGCAGTATTACTAAATAGACTAAAACCATATTCAGAAGACATATTAGGTGACTACCAGGCGGGTTTTAGACAAAACAGATCAACAATAGATCAGATATTTATCTTACGACAAATAGCCGAGAAACATTGGGAATATAAAAGAGATCTCCATAACATTTTTGTGGATTTTAAAAAGGCTTATGATAGTGTCCATAGGAATAGTCTATGGAATGCTATGCAGGAATTTGGAATACCAAGGAAGTTAATCAACATGACCAGACTATGCATGGAAGATACTTATAATATAGTAACATATAAAGGCAGGAAATCAGACCCCTTCCAAATAACATCTGGCTTGAAACAGGGTGATGCACTATCGCCGCTACTCTTCAATCTGGCTCTAGAGAAAGTTGTAAGGAAGATAAAGGAGGAATGTGATATTGGAGGAACATCCAAGCTGCTTGGTTATGCAGATGATATAGATATTATAGGGCAAAGTGAACAAAAGACATTGGAAATATTGACTCACTTAAAGGAAAAAGCCCAACAGATGGGGCTGGTTATCAACCAAGATAAGACAGAATATATGGTAATTTCAAGAGACGGAATGGCTAAAAACTCTGGCCACATACAAATAGATAATATGACCATTAAAAGAACGGAAACATACAAATACCTGGGTACAATCTTCAACTGCTCCAACATCATAAGGGAAGAAATACAAACTAGAATCAACTCTGGAAATAAGATATACTATGCACTACAACATCTACTAAAATCAAAGGCGCTATCTCGTAACACCAAAATCACAATATACAAAACACTGATCAGACCAGTTGTGCTGTATGGCTCTGAAACCTGGAGTACAACGAAAGGAGACGAAGCCTTGTTACAAACCTTTGAGAAAAAAATTTTAAGACGCATCTTTGGACCCATTAGGGATACACAAAGTGGAGAGTGGAAAAGAAGAAGTAACAAAGACATTTATGATCTGTTTAAGTCCCCGCTAATCTATGGTATCATGAAGGCTAATAGACTACAATGGCTGGGGCATAAAGAAAGAATGGAAGATAATAGGGAAACAAAACTCGCTTACACTCAGGAAATAAATGACCGTAGACCCCGAGGTAGACCAAGAAGACGGTGGAGAGATAATACATGTACAGACCTACAAGCACTTGGAATCAACGACTGGCAAGAGAAGGTCCACCAGAGGGACGAATGGAGACGGATTGTATTTGCAGCAAAGAACCTCAATGGCTCGGAAAGCTGAAGAAGAAGAAGATTTTGACTGATAACCCACCTTTTTTCCCCTTTACTCTTTGAGTATCGCCCGGAACATCACTCACTCCCTTTATGGGCCAGTAAAGGATGCCATATATCATCCTAGTGTTACAGAGGCCATAAGTGTTGTAAAGAAACATCATTATCACGTGCCACGCTGAAAAACGTGGGCGGTCATGTTTCGCTACCTTATACGATCACCAGAGTCGTGGGTCATTGTATTGTATTGTATTGTATTGTATTGCATTGTATTGCTTTGTATTGTATTGTATTGTATTGTATTGTATTGTATTGTATTGCATTGTATTGTATTGTGTTGTATTGTATTGTATTGTATTATTTGGGATGTCACCTGATGATGATAATTATATATAACATTAGGTGACCTACCATAAGCTGCCAACCGTTTCTTATTTTCTGGACATGTCCTATTTTTAACACGACATACATTTTTGAAAATGTCTGGAATGTTTGCTCTGCTAATGTAGCATATAAGAATTGAATATTTCTGTTCCCTACCATACAACATTGGATAATTATTAGCTAGTGCCAGGAAGAAGAGTCGTTCTCATAACTGTTAGAAATTGATCGGTTTCTCTTATCCATACATCACACACAACATTTGTTGAAAGTCATTTTGCACATGATGGAGATGCAATTGTCAAAGGATGGATATTCTCTGACTATTGATTAGTTAAGTAACTGCTTCAAACGTCAAACACAGTAGCATGCTATGTGAAGATGTCCATTCACATGTATCCAAAAATCCAGCATTACTGAGATAAATTGCATAAGTGGAGAACTATACAAGGAAAGCGAAAAATGCAAATAATCCAACACTGAGAGAAAATCAGAATGAAAGTACTTTAAACGCACACGATCATAAAATCTTTCACGCGTATACTATTTTTCGATAATTAAAACAATTAAGCAACACCAAATAAGAATATTAAATTGAATCCTATTCATTTAAGAAATCAGAGACATGCAATTAAAATAGCTAGTCTGTTATTAGTTTGCCTGTGACCGTGTTATTAATATAACATTACTTATCGTTATAAACTGTTGCCAAAGGGAAAGATCTTTGTAAGAAGATCAACAGATTATGTATAGGTGTGTTTTGATATCATAATGAAAAGCGGCCTCAAATGTCTAAATCTTGCGACTCAAATGTCTTCAATTTGTGGGTTACAAAGGAGGCGGTCTAATGCATTGCTATTACAACGTATCGATGGGAACCATGGACAAAGATGGCGGTCTAATTCATCGCTATTCCAACTTATCCATGGGAACCATGGTCTATTGTGTAATGACTACAGAAATAAACATTGGGGCGGTATTGAAACTAAATGCAAAATAACAGTTCTCAGAATGTCGTGAACTAAGGAGAAGAAAGATACTGACAATTTAATAGATCTGAACAGTAGCGAAATGTCTGGAAACCTGAAACAGTTTGGCCATATAAAGAGTTGTGCTGGTTGGAAAAGAACAGTGGTGGAGGGCATAGATCCTGGGAGAAAAGACAGGGATCTACCGAGACGAAGATGGGCACAGGGCATTGTAGAAACCTTGGACATGAGAGTGCATGATGGGAGATCTGGAGAAGGATCAAGAGACATATGGCGGGCCGTGATGAGAGCGACCTTCTGCTAATGACCTGCCACATGATATATGTAGGGAGGAAAGGTCTGTTAACATTACATATCATCCCTTGCCTCACACCTCTCACGATAGACTAAAATTGACCTACTTCATTTTACATGTGTATGGCAGCTTGTTGTTTTCAACACGTTCCTTTCACGTCTAAGGTCTAGGCCAGTGGTTCTCAACCGTTGGGGAAGTCCCCTACAGAGGGATATTATTAGGATTTCCAGGGGGAATTAAGATTATTTCAAGATCGCGTTAATACAAAAACCGATTACTTGATATTGTTTTTCCCTCGATATTTTACTGTTCTAGTACTTCTCGCCCTTCTGCATTTTATTTTATAACGTAAGTAGACCGGCAAATCACGTTTTATGTAGACGTCTAGACTTTTTCTAGTATGTGTTATTAATACAGCATGCAGGGTGATGCACTACCTTCTTGATTTTCCAACCATGAGGGACAGAATACAAATGTGCCAAGCACGTGCCTATCTCAGAGTCAACGCAAAGACACAACATCCACTGCATAGCGAGATTAAGAAGGTAAAGGGCAGCAGGATTAAAAAGAGGGAAGTCGTGGATGGGTCAAGGCCGAAGACATTCTTCAGCAGGTGTGTTCACTTGAGGACTTAGAACCTGGCGAGGAGTGGGTAAAAGTGCCAACAGAGTTCTGTACATCCTTTACAGTGTGCATCCAACTAGACAGGAAATGCAGACAAGAAAATCCAGCTAGCTGTGGAGGTGGAAGTACAGGCTCTGATCTTCAAGAATTCTTTATAGGATGATGATGTCATTTACACGGATGGGTCCGAGGAGTGAGAAGTTCATGGGCCTTTACGGCTCTGGCCGGAGGGAAAACTGTGAAGGAAGAGTCTGGCGCTTTTTCTTTGACCACATGCAGCCTAACTATGGAAGTCATGGCAATAAGTAAAGCAATAACATGGCTCGAATAGACAGACATTCAATCGGGCTTGTGTCCTTAGTGACTCAATGAGTATGCTCAGGAGCATAGAGATGGGGTGGATCCGAAGAGAGTGGCTGCTGTCTCTGAGGAGGTCTTGGCTGGCAAAGATTAGTTTCATCTTCGTGTCAGGGCATGCGGGCGTACAAGGGAATTAGCAGGCTGACAGGCTTGCTGGTATGGCTACTGTGGAAGGCGGACGAGCCATGGACCAGGCAAACATTCTGAATGCTCTATGAGATGTAAGTCGTTTACGAGAACCAAGCGATGACTGGGAATCTACAACCATGGTCATTCTGCGAGAAGAGCAAGTTAAAAGAGATGTGGCCAAACTAGAACACTACGCAGGAAGCCAAAGAAGAGTAATAAACCAACACAGAACTAGTGTCGTGAGTCGCTACACGCTGCGGGATTTGCTGAGGAGGGGATCCGAGCACTTATGGACTGAGTGGTTCAATGTGCAATGAGTGTGATCTGTCGACTAAGTAACTAAAATGTGTTTTTAAATTTAGCTTCCATTTTTACGTATACTGTGTAAAAAGTAGGAGGGGGGGGGGGTTAAAAGGGGGGAAATACGAAAGGGGCTGAATGACGTTCTGAATATATGGTGAAATAAAGGAAAAATGAAACATGGACAATGAAGAGAATAAGGAGATTCATTAATAATATCGGGAGATATAGACGGAGCTGTGTGAGATAGAAAAAGAGGCAGTGAGGTTTTAGAATGTTGAGGGTGGGTTTGTTGAGGGGCTCTACTCCCAGTATGGGATATCTAGTGAAGGAAGAGAGAAGAAGAGGATGATTTCAGAAATTAATAACATTTGCTGCCTTGCCTGGTCACACATTAAAACACACAGAAACACACCACTGAGTACAAGACGTCAACATACTCTTGGCAAAAGGTAGTCAATGACACCAGTTATAATATACTCATGAGCAGACCTATCAATGCGGGCATACATGGAAATGTGTGAGTATATTTGTGCGTATGGGTGTTTGTGCGTGGGTGCCTCTTTGTGTCAGCATATATATATATATATATATATATATATATATATATATATATATATATATATATATATATATATATATATATATATATATATATATATGTGTGTGTGTGTGTGTGTGTGTGTGTGTGTGTGTGTGTATATATATATATATATATATATATATATATATCAATGCGGGCATATCTGGAAATGTGTGAGTATATTTGTGCGTGCGTGCGTGTGTGTGTGTGTGTGTGTGTGTGTTTGTGTGTGTGGAAATAACTTATTTAAACGCATTGCTTACGAAGTTTACTACGCAGCCCGTCTCACTTGTTCACTTGAAGTTATTTATATTACCTGGGCATCCCATATGAATGAACCGCGTTAGCTTTGCAGATTGGGTATTTACTTTCAGCGTGTGTGTTCAGTGGCTTCCGGTTTCCAACATGGCGGATATGCATTTAACCCGTTAAGATCTCTGAAGTGTTTACTCTTGTGGCTACTGTTTATAATCGCAATTTCCTCATATTCGATTGGTAGCGCATGGTTCCGTCGCCCTGCTACTGAGTGAGTGCTTGGCTCGACACTGTGAGCAGTAAATTTCGTGTGGAATGCTCTTACATCTGTCCGCAGTTGTTTGTAGCGTGAACGCTATGTTCGGAACGATGGCGGCCTGATATAGCTGAATTGACTGATTTGCCTTTTCGGTTCTCTAGTGCATTTTCTCAAGAGACTCCTGGGAGTCGTCGCTGGAGCTACGGAGTTCGTGCTTTGTAGCAGCGTGTTACGGTGGGTCGCCCTGCTGAAAGAGACCGAGCCATACGGGATAAAACCCGGGTCAATCGAAGTCTTTCTGGTATCTGCCGCTTCCATCGACGATGAACTATGTTTTCCGTGGAAAACGTTTGTGTTGGCAATTTCTAACGGCGGCATTATGCACATTATATCTGTGCGGACTGCTGGCTTGCAGCGACTCCTGTCTTTTCCACTTTTCACATTGGACAGTGAGGAGCATTTTACGGGATATTCACTGGCACAGGAACAGAGCATAATGGGGACGACCCGTTGCCGTGAAGTTGGAACCGCGACTAACTGACTGACTGACTGACTGACTGACTGACTGACTGACTGACTGACTGACTGACTGACCAGCCTATGTACAGTTTGTCATGCCGGTGGCGACATGTTTAAATATTTAATCACATACTGAATTCACTTAGCCGTACATACGAAATTCAGCAGTGTAGTGGATAGCACGCTTGCCTGCCTACCTGGTGGCTATATATTCGAATCATCGCACAGACGATATATTTTTGTTTTAATGGACCTGGGCTCCTAGCTCGGCCCAGCATAAAATGAGTACCGGGAAATCTTCTTGGAAGTAAAGGCGACAGGGATGATACTGACTGCATCATCGATTGAGTACCGATTGATCTATACAGGCAGGGGTAAAACCATGTACACAATACGTCTCGTGTCGTAGATTATGGATCCCGCACTGGTCTGACTTATTTTAATGGATAAAGAGTCTATTATTCTACAGGGTATATTTTTAATGACTGGTGTTTCTGAAAATTTTGCCGTTCCAAGTTTTGTATTTACCTTGCCATGAACTCCACAAGTGAGTGAATACAACACTTGGAACGGCAATATTTTCAAAAACCCCAGTCATTAAAACTACACCCTACAGAAAGAATTCGTAAATGGGTTCATTTTTAACATCAATTAAATAATTATTCTTGCACAATATTACTTATTAATAGCATCTGCCATTACTGGCACTGCACAATCATTTCAAACATTTGCTAAATATTACAATCCTGATTGCTTAAAACCACAGTCGATTGTGTTCTTCTATTTTAGAAAACACTGAGGTCTCTTGTGATGGATCGCAGGAGTCCATTGGAAGTTAATTAGTGTGTTCGATATGGACAGTTGCAAATGGAAACACGCTTGCACGGAAAACATTACAGATGACCACGTGATCATGTGAGCATGTTTGCTTGAATTTGACTGACGAGCAGTACGAAAACCACCGGCTAGACACATCCCAGGTGACATTTCTGTTCTTGTTGAATGTTTGGTGGTAGTGATTGTGGGAGGTGGTTGTGGGTGTGGGGATGTTAATAAATATGTTGTGTAAATGTTAATAGACATAAGGACGGTATTGTTAAAGTGGTATCAGTAGTTAGTGTTTTTGTTGTTATAATAGTAGTCATAGATTATACTAAGGCATTTGATAAAGTAAAACATGATGAGCTGATTAAAATGTTGGAAGATATCAGCATTGATGGGAAAGATTTAAGAATAATAAAGAATATATACTGGAACCAAGTAGCAGCAATTAAAATGGGAAATAGAGAGGGTAGTTATGAACAGATAAAGCTAGGAGTACGACGGGGGCGTGTCTTGTCACCCGATCTCTTCTTCCTATATAGCGAAGTAATAATGAGAGAGATCAAAGAGAAGCCAGGAATACTAAACGGATGATATAATATAAACAATATACGCTATGCAGATGACACAGTATTGGTGGCGGATAATGCAACAGACCTACAACAATTGTTGGACATTGTAGTAACAGAGAGTGCACAGAAAGGACTCTCCTTAAATATCAAGAAAACAGTAACAATGGTGATATCAAAGAAAATGGTGACACCAAAATGTGACATAGAAATAGAAGGGGAAATTCTCAACCAAGTGGATAATTTTAAATACCTAGGGGCACTTATAACATCAGATGGAAGATGTACAACAGAGCTTAAGAGCAGAATAGGGCAGACAAAAGCCGAATTTCAGAAAATGAAGAGTATCTTACGCAATATGTCGCTATCAATGAATGTAAGAAATAGAGTGCTTAAATGCTATATAGAACCAGTTTTGTATGGCAGCGAATCTTGGAATGCAAATTAACAAATTAGGAAGAACTTAGAAGCAAAAGAGATGTGGTTTTTAAGACGAATGTTGCGAATTCTATGGACTGCCAGAATAACTAACAACGATTGCCTGAAAGCGGCTAATGAAACTAGAACACTATATACAAAAAAGAAAGAGACAAACAGCTTTCTTTGGTCATACGATGATAAGAGAGGCATTGGAGAACATCGTGACAACTGGAAAAATCGAGGAGAAGAGAGGCAGAGGCAGACCAAGAGAAATGGTGCTGGACGGATTGAGAAGGTGGCATGGAGGAATATCATCAGCAGAGTTGATCCAGAACACCAACGACCAAGATCTGTGGAGAGCCATGAACGCCTACGCAAGCCGTACTTAATGATGATGAGTAGTAGTAGTAGTAGTAGTAGTAGTAGTAGTAGTAGTAGTAGTAGTAGTAGTAGTAGTAGTAGTAGAAGTAGTAGTAGTAGTAGTAGTAGTAGTAGTAGTATAGTAGTAGTAGTAGTAGTAGTAGTAGTAGTAGTAGTAGTAGTAGTAGTAGTAGTAGTAGTAGTAGTAATAGTAGTAGTCGTTGTTGTTGTTGATTTTATAGTTATAGTGGTCGTTATAGGCGTAAGTGATTTGTAGCAATAGTAATGTTATTAGTACTAAAGCAGCGCAGGACATCAAACAGAGAGAAATTATGCCGAATGGACTGCGACTGTGACATTGAGGAATATCATCTCTAGATTTGCTCCAGAAATGATGCCGGAGGGACTACCACCGTGACATGGAGGAATATCGTCTCTAGAGGTGCTCAAGAAATGATGCCGCGTGTACTGCGACTGTGACATAGAGATTATCATCAATAGAACTGATCCAGAAATAAAGAAATAATGCCGGATGGACTGCAACTGTGACATGGAGGAATATCATCTCTAGATTTGCTCCAGAAATGATGCCGGAGGGACTGTCACCGTGACATGGAGGAATACCAGCTCTAGATTTGCTCCAGAAATAATGCCGGATGGACTGCGACTGTGACATGGAGGAATATCATCTCTAGATTTGCTCCTGAAATGATGCCGGATGGACTGCGACCGTGACATGGAGGAATATCATCTCTAGATTTGCTCCAGAAATGATGCCGGAGGGACTGTCACCGTGACATGGAGGAATATCATCTCTAGATTTGCTCCAGTAAATGATGCCGAATGGTCTGCGACTGTGACTGTGGAAGAATGTCATCAACACACATGATCCAGAAATCAGGCACCGAGATCCGAGAAGATACATGAACGCCTACGGCAGTTGACAGGACGCATGATGATGATGATAGTGAATTATGTCTTTCCTGATATGTCGGAAGATGATTCGACCATGACATTCGTCGTCCCGCTAAGTGAGGGAAAGACTGGCGACTTTTTCAGGCCTACAGATTGTGATGGCTCTGTCACTTAACAGACCCATAGCAAGTTCCTACTTTGTGACTAATTGTGAATAGCGAATGCAACACTCACGATAATTTATGCACAGCTTCTAAATATTGCCAATTATTCATTTAATGAAACTGTATCTCTCTCTTTCTCTTTTATGGAACAGGTCGTGGATAAAGCAATATGTTATGTTCCCAAATAAAGACTTTAAATACTGTGTAACAATTTAAACTGTGGCTATATCATTGACAAAGTTGTAATTTGGTACATTGCCCCTATGTTCCAACGCGATTCAAGAAGTCGTCATTTATTTCTGAATTATAACAGGGGTACTATTAAATAATTCACCCTGTTTCCCATACCTTGCATAGAGCAGGCTAAGCACCGCCAGGCGTGTTACCTTAGTATGGCGGACACCGATCAGAGAAACAGGGTCGTTTTCCTTGGCGCTGGCCGTGTTGGGAAAACAGCGATCCTGAAGAGGTTTCTGTTCAACACGTTCTCTGAGGATTACAAAGAGACGGTAGAGGACCTATATGTGCGGGATTACAACGTCCGGGGTTCTCTGATCAAAGTGGATTTACTGGACACCGCTGGGAATTTGACTTTTCCAGCTATGAGACGCCTTTCCATCTCCACCGCGCATGCCTTCGTCTTGGTGTACTCCATTACCAGCTTGGAGACTTTCGAGGAGGTCAAGAAGCTGTGGACGCAGATACAAGAGGAGAGGTCCAACTATCAAGTGAGCTGTCGTTTATGTGCTTGTCCATGGTTGTATTGCATTGTTTGTTCACTCTAGTTTGATCATGTCATAAGCTAACAAATTTAAAAAAAATTTAAAAAAAACACAAGTTAGTTAGATGTCCTTTTTTGCCACAATAGTTCCAAATCAGCTGCAGTTGATCTGGAAACAGACCGACATTTGTTGATTTCTATGGATAAGCGTCGGTCGTTCAGAAAGACATGGCAAACTACTGAACGTAAAAATTGCACAGTAAATCACAAACAGCAAAAACTATTATGGGATTGATTGCTACGTCGTGTAAAGGACATAAAACCAGCCTGTTTTACAGGACGTAACAGGGACTACTTGCTTTACTTGCTTTGTTTCCAGCTCGCCTCAAGACGTGAAACACTGGTCCTTTGACCTTTACGAAATGTTTTATTCAAAGCTACATATAAGTATACTGAGTAGGGGCAATATTTCTCAAGCAGAAAGCTAATTTGTCCAACAGTGTACGACCCGGAATGAAACTACTCGTGCCGCCAAGCATGTATAAGGAAATAAATATATCCACATTGCTGAGAAAATTAGAGCCCGGGGGCAAGAGAGATAAATAGAGAAATAAACCACGCACAAACATGTATAGATTAGATCATGAACTGGTCTCGGTTGGGTCAATATTGCATATCCTGGTCTTCTAATCATCATCATCATCATCATCGTCATCAAAAATGGCGTGTAATAACGTTGGTCCTTTGTTAGCCGTCGATGTCATGAGATTTATTTCGTATAGAGGAAACATTATTGAATACACAGGGATATAAATGTGCCCTGAGCTTTGGGCCTGGATATAAAGCGCACGCTTTTAGGTAAAGAATCCCATTGAAAGTGTTTGCGATATTAAAAATTTTGAAGAAAGAGAGGAGAATAAAGAAGTCGTAAAATAAAATGAGGTATAGAGAAAGTTTTATGAATGGGGATGGAAATGCTTGGCCGCTAGCTGTTGAATTAAATAAATGTAGCACAGTGTGTGATAGATAAGTAACATAGATAAGGAATACGTGAACATTGCACAGTAACGTAGATAAGGAATACGTGAACAATGCACAGTAACATAGTTCCGAAATACATGAACAGTGCACAGTAACATAGCTAAGGATAACATGAACAATCCACAGTAACATAGAAAAGAAACTACGTGAACATTGCACAGTAACATGGATAAAAACTACGTGAACATTGCACGGTAACATAGACAAGGATAACTGGAACAATGCAGAGTAACATAGATAAGACATGCGTGAACATTGCACAGTAATATAGATAAGGATAACATGAACAATCCGCAGTAACATAGACAAGACATACGTGAACATTGCAAGTATAACAAAGGTAAAGAAACGGACCCTGTTGTGTACACTTTGATACGTGTCGGTTATATGATGCAAGCCGCATAGCCATATACACTAATCAGCACTGGTTGGGTTATATGGTCAGTAAACGCAGGACCACTCCACCCACCAGATCTTAGTGTACCCAATTAAGGCTGGATCGACTCCGGAGCCCGGGTCGATTAAAAAACAAATCCCCTCGATACTCAATTGAACCCATGCCCATCAGGCCAGCAGGCGGACGTGTAGCCGCTAAGTTACCGCTGTTCCTGAGTGGCACCTTGCAGTCTTGACAGACCAAAGTATGTGGATTGGAATTTGGCTAAAATTCCATCTCACAATGCCTGGGCAGAGCTTCAGAGAACATGTGGTGCCAAAACGACATGTTCCCTCTCTAGGCCTTGCCTTGTTTGATCCAGAGGAATGGATAACCAGTACGTCTGGAACAAGGTAGGCTGCAGACGCTGGCATCTCAGCGTCAAACCTCCGAGACCTCGCCCCCACGAGCAGGAGGCGATCGGTGGCCAGACCCTAAACCTTTGGGACTTAGAGGCGTTCAGCCAAATCCCGCAGGTAAGGGTCGTATACGCGCCCGAACCTACTGGGCACGTACACCTGTCAATCGCAAGTGTCTGACCTTTTAAGCGTGTACTACCGTCAGACTCCCCGCCTGACTCGTGCGGCTCCCGCGACCAACGAGAATAGAGCCACCGGAGATATTGCTCGTCTGCTGCGAGCAAATCTCTGCTCCTGCCATCCTACAATATATAAAAATATCGCATGACCTTTTCAGTAAGTTGAGATCAACCCCATGTTGATGTTCTAGGCAATTTTACTTTCAGCAGTTTAGCATTCTTTTTGAGCAGAAGAAAACTTTTAAATCCAATTTATCGGTGTAGAACCCATTACCCGTCATCGTTGCACTGGATGTTTAAGAGTGAGCGCACTTATCCTTTCCACCATGCTGACCTAGTCCCACAGTATACATATACTGTATATTACATGGTGTATTTGTAATGACTGTGCAGTGTTTGAAAATATTGAAGGTCCAAGTTTTGTATTTCCCTATTATGTTGCTTGAACTTTACAGAGGGTGAATACAAAACTTGGACCGGCAATATTTCAAACACTGCAGTCATGAAAAATAACCCTATATTTGACGTGAAGATAGTTTGCAAATATTAGTAAAATCATCATCATCATCATCATCATCATCATCATCATCATCATCATCATCATCATCATCATCATCATCAAGTGCCATGCCAGTGTGCGTAGGCGTTCATCTCTCTCCACAGATATCGGTCTTTGGTGTTCTGGATAAACTCTGCTGCTGATATTCCTCCATACCCCCGTCTCATTCCATCCAGCATCATTTCTCTTGGTCTGCCTCTGCCTCTTTTCCCCTCGATATTTCCAGTTGTCATGATGTTCTCCAATACCTCTCTTCTCATCACATGAAGAAAGAAAGCTGTTTGTCTCTTTCTTATTGGTGAAGAATAATCGCCATAACAAAATAAACCCTCGCAAAATGAAAAGCATTACTCACCAACACCAAGCTGTCAACAGGTTTGAGAAAACAAATGTTAAATTGCTGCATAGAAAATGTGGTGGTGATGCATGCATACGAAACACGAGCTATAGGCAGACAAGCTGACAAACATCGAATGAGTGTGGAAATGAGGTGTCTGGGGGGGGGGGGGGGAATACAAAGAATAACATGAATTGGTAGAAAGGGGGAAAGAGGCAGTTATACAAAAAACACATGAAAACAGGATTTATAAAAAGAGAAATTAGTTATGGACAGTAGAGTTTTGTGTGTGTGTGTGTGCAGTTATGAATAAAATTATACTTGAACATTTAGTCATCATCATCATGTCCCATGCCGGTAAGCGTGGGCGGTCATGTCTCACCATCTCACTCCATCAACAGAGTCGTGGATGAATTCAGTGTTCCTGTCTCGACCATGCCACATGGTCAAGCCTTCCGAGTATTTACATCTCTGCCTTCCTCTTGCTCTTTTCCCTCAGTCTTGATAGTTCTCATAAAGTTTTCCAATTTTTTTCTTCTCATAATGTGATCAAAAATGTTGACTGTCTACCTCTAATTTCTCTAATCTGTTTACGAGTTTCATTTGTTTCTTGTAGGACTTGGTCATTGATTTTTCTGTCTGTCCATGGTATTCTTTGCAGTTTCCTCAGAAACCACATTTTCACAGCCATCAGATGTTTTTCAGCCTGCTTGCTCATTGTCCACGCTTCACATCTATATAAAAGCACAGATTTTATGTACCACTCAACACTCTTTTTCTCCTTGCAAATGACATTTTTTAATTGGTCAGTATGTTTTCCATCTTGCAAAATGCTGCTTTCGCCATAGCGATTCTTTTTTAAATCTCTTCAAGACATTTCCCATCAGATGTTATGACTGTCCCGAGATAATTGTCCCGATTCACTTGCTTAAGAATATTCCCATTTACTTGTGTATTACATTGTGGTATTTCTTTCTTCCTAGTGACGACCACAATCTGTGTCTTCTTACAGTTTATTTCTGACCCTAGTTGTTCAATTTGTGCAACAACCACATCTATCAAATGTTGCAGATCTTGCTCATTGTCTGCAATCAATACTGTATCACCAGCATTTCTAATGTTATTGATGTTTCTTCCTCCAATGATGATTCCATTCAATTCTTCTACATTTCTGAACATATTTTCACTGTACAGGGACAAAAGTGGCAAATGGTAAACATAACTGGAAGAGAGAAAAGGTATGAATGAACAAATGAACTTTATGGTCAGAGAATCACAAATTGGACACACTGGCCCGTGTGCCCTACCAACCACTCATCTTTCACTCATCAATTATCTGTTGTGCATGTTACAATCACATTTAAAAACATTGTAAAGTGAATGTTGTAAAGATAATACATTCCTGGATAGCTTTGGCCATTTGATATAATCGGAGAAGAATAGAGACGTGGTGGAACCTTGTTGTAGTGTGAGATGGGCTAACCACGATTGCTCACGGTATGACACGATGATGATGAGGATGATGATGATGATGATGATGATGAGATAATATGTTATTTAAGGTATATGAATACAATTATTATGTTAAACATACTTTATGTGGTAGATGTTAAGACAATTCAGCAGCCACACAGTGTTGCACACATACAGAGATAGGCTAGACAGAACAAACATTTCAGTGGCTAAGAAGTAATCTTGTGATCGATCAAGAGCCCGAGTATAAACTTTTATGCAGACAATAACTGTCTCGACAGCTGTGGCCAGATAGCCAGTGATCAAACATAATGATCAATAAGTTATTTATGACTACTGTAGAATTCTATTAGCCGATTCGCCAAATATGAGGCCCGTGATATGTATTTGCCAGATACAACATTAGATTCAGAAGTAGATGCAGTTAGCAGTTATGTTATTTGGGAGATATGTCGTCCTTTCTCTGCTTCTCCGGAGCAGATACCATCACGTAGATCATGACTCTCAATCCCCTCTGTAATATACTACTAGTACTTGATGACATTCTGCTTGCACTATTATGTATTGCCCAAGTGCGTTACGCTTCCCTTATCCACCTTTCTCTGATTTCCGCTGCCTCTCTTGCCCAGTATCCCTTAGACCACATAAGGCTTCACCGCCACGACTCCACAACACACACACACACACACGCGCGCGCGCGTGTGTGTGTGTGTGTGTGTGTTTTGAAAGCTAATTTTTAGGAATTAATTTCGGGGTTTTATTAACTATAGTAATGTGAAACTGAATGAATTGCCAGTTGCTGCTAGATCTAGGGTAAGACTTTCAGGCGTGTTTCAGACCAATTCTTAGGCATAGCAAAGTAACTTAGAACCTAGACAGATCTGTAAGCACAGAGGCCATACATAATACCAATAACATTACAAGGAATGTGGGTATTATAAAATATCGGAGAAATGGAGCAGACACAGATGTGAGGACGGCGAAGCAAGAGCAATGGAAACTGGGTATGAGGCGTACAGCTGAACTCATTCCAAACTTGGTCGGTGTGCTAATGCGAGTTAAAGTTTGTTGCAGATCTTTACAGAACGTAGCAGTCTACTCTATTTGTCATTCCTAGGCAAATTTTACGTTCAGCAGTTTGCTATTGCTTTCTGAACGGCCGACATTGATACCTGTCTATGGAAACGAACGCAATGCGGTCAGCTTCCAAATAGTCAGAAGTTGTGTTTCGAACGTGGTATATATACGAATTGTGTCCGTAATCGCTTCGCACTGATGCGAGAGACAAGTAAATTAGTAGAAGAAGAAGAAGAAGAAGAAGAAGAAGAAGAAGAAGAAGAAGAAGAAGAAGAAGAAGAAGAAGAAGAAGAAGAAGAAGAAGAAGAAGAGAAGGAGCAACAGCAGCAGCAAAAGAAGAAAAGAAGTATACACACACTCTCTCTCACACACACACACACACACACACACACACATACTGTAACGTGAGCATTCCTGGAAGACAAAGAAGAAGAAGCAACGGCAGCAGCAACAGCAGAATTAGAAGAATAAGATGAGAAGGAGAAGAAGGTGGTGGTATGATGAAGAAGAAGAACGCTAGGGACATGCGGAGAAGGTGAATTAGAAGAAGACGAAAAAAGAAACGGCACGGGAAAAGTGGGGGGGGGGGGGAGGCGTGAGATAAACGAACGAACGAACGAACAAACTTTATTTTCAAAGGGTTAAGAATTGGGCACGCAGGCCCGTCTAACATTATGCCCTTCTATCACTCTCTTTCATACATCATTTCATTCACATATCATTCAAGGGAAGATCATGAAGGGAAAAAAGGGGGTGTGGGGGGGGGGGAGAGGAGGACGAAGAAACATCTGCAAACATCTGAGGTTTTAAGCTGACAGCAAAGTACGAGTAACTGTACTGCCGAGCTGTACTGTGGTATTATCAGTCATCGATGGTTATGTTGGGGGTACTTTCACACGTTGTATCAAAATAACACGTTCATAAATATATTAGCCTAAACTTTATTTACAAAGATAGTTTTAAGAAATTGTTATTGATTGATACATTATCAAACAAATCGAGCACATTCTCTTTATCTTGACATACTGGAATTAAATCAATGTCAACGATAATCAGACTTAAATTACGAAAAATGCATTGTGTTTTTCCCCAGGAGCTTCCATGTGTTATTGTTGGTACAATGATGGACTTAGAAAATGGGAGACAGGTTGAAAAGTTCGACACACTGAACTGGATCTACAGCAATGGATTTACCGGTGGATTTGTTGAGGTCAGTGAATATTTCTTGATATTCTCTTTTCTGTAACTCAGTCTACACAACGCTGATCACTATATTCCTTGCGTCTGAATATTTCAGACACTTACGTGTAGAGCAGCGGTGGGCAAAATTTTTGTGCGGAGGGCCGCATTGACAAATATAAAGCTATTGGGGGAAGCATATATACATATATACACACACACACACACACACACACACACACACACACACACATATATATATATATATATATATATATATATATATATATATATATATATATATATATATATATATATATTATAAAATGTCCATTTTGTTTACAGCAACCTATCACAATAACACACGTATAGGTTATTAAGCAGTATAAATAACTAATTATTGCAATTTTGTTTTACTTATACACTTATACATTCCCGATGGTGTTTCCACCTTGTCGTGGTGGGGGTGCTTGAGTTTCTCAATGACCCTGAGAGCTATGCCGGCGGTAGCGTAGCTACCAGCAGGCCCTCCCAAGCCGGACAGGTCAAAGGTTAGAGAACAGACAAAGAGAAACACCCTGGTCCTCCAGATTGGGGGTTGAAGCGTGGGGTTAACATCCCCACCTTTGTAAAAACCATTTTGTTACGAAACAGATACATGAGCCTCGAATTCGGACTGACTTATTTGGACATCGACCTTGGAACGTTAAAGGACTTTTGAGATTTGGAACATGAAATGTACGGACACTATATCGAGCTGGAGCGACCGAAGAATTATTAACCCGGGAGATGGTTGAGTATAAAATGAATATAACAGCAATTCAAGAAAAAGGTACTTTAGAGCAAAATGGAATGATTATAATATATGGAGGAAACACCCAAAATAAACATGAATTAGGAACAGGATTTGTCATCAAAAAAGAGTTATGGGGGAACGTTCTAACCTTTAAAGCTGTTAATGATAGGATTAGTAAATTACGAATAAAAGGTAAATGGAAAAATATAACGATTATTAATGTACATGCACCTACTGAAGAGAAAGAAGATGATATTAAAGAAGACTTTTTTAATGATCTGGAAGATTTCATAGAAGAAACCCCCAAACAGGACATCCTGATTGTGCTGGGAGACTTCAACGCAAAAATAGGTAGAGAGCAAACTCATAAAAAAGTTGCCGGTAAGGAAAGCCTACATACAACTTCAAATGATAATGGATGGAGAGTCATCAACCTAGCAGAAGCCAAAGGACTGCAGATCAGCAGTACCAGACTGCAAAGAAAGGATATACATAAACAAACTTGGAAATCATGTGACAAGAGGACCTATAATCAAATAGATCACATTTTAATTAACAACAAAAATGCCTCAAACATACAACAAGTTAGAAGCTATAGAGGAGCTGAGTGCTACAGCGACCACTTCCTCGTTGGGGCAAAATTTAAAATAAAACTTAAGAGAGCTTTCTATGCTAAACTACAAAGGTTACACCCAATATATAACAGAGAACAACTACAAGAAATTACAGTCAAAGAGAAATTTGCAGATGAAATCAAATGTAAACTTGAAATTCTACAAAATCCGTTGGAGGAAAGCTTTGACCAAACTTGGTTGAACATCAAGAATACAATTCAATCTACCGCAGAAGAATGTCCCGGTATGTTAACCACGCATAGAAAGAACAGATGGTTCAATCCAAAATGTGAAGAAGCAGTCATTAGGAAAAAGAATGCCAGACAGCTATGGCTAAATAACATCAACAACATCCAAAAGGAGGAGCAATATAGAAATGAATGTAAAGAGACTACAGAAATAGATCGACAGCAGAAGCGAGAATATATGAGTAATATAACCAAAGATATGGAAACTAATCACCAGAAAAACGAATCCAGAAAGTTTTTTTAAAGAACTGAAGTCAATGAAACGAGGGCACCAACACAACACATATGGTTTAAAAGACAAAAATGGAAATATGATAAATACCAATAAGTAAATGTGCAACACATGGGCAGAATATTTTGTTGAATTACTAAATTGTGAAGCTCCAAGTAACACTTTCCCACAGGAAGAGGTTCTAACGTGTGAACCACAAATTGAAGAACCTGCATTTGAAGAAATCCTATATGTAATCACACGACTTAAAAACAATAAGGCAACTGGGGCTGATGGAATTGCTGCTGAGTTTATAAAGGCGGGTGGCCATGCATTACATCTAAAGCTATACGAACTAATAATAAAAATCTGGAGGACTGAAGAATTACCCAATGACTGGAAAGAGTCATTATTGATACCTATCTTTAAGAAAGGAGACAAGTTCCAGTGTGAAAATTATAGAGGAATATCACAACTGTCCAGTATCATGTACATCGGTACTCTCATCAAATGCAAGAGAGTACCAAAAAAATTGTTTACTTGCATCTTGAAGTTTATGCATCAAATTGTCACTTATCTTGTCACACGTCTGACCACAGTTCTCCTTAATAAAGTAATGTTGTCAAATCTGTTGTTGTTTTTATTATTCTGGACACATAATGTTTGGTGCATCTAGCAAACATTCCCTGATGAACTCGCCATCAGAAAATGGCTTGTTCTGTTTTACAATTCTGTGTGACATCACATGACTAGCTTCAGTTGCAGCATCTTGAATTGAAGACTGTTTAGTGAAAACAGTTTGCTGTTTCTCCAAATTGTTCACCAACTCCAGGCATTTCCTTTCCCTCCCTTCGGTTGTTAAATTGTATCCGAAATCGGAATGTTTTGTTTGATAATGTTTTTTTTAAATTGTACTCCCTGAAGACAGCCACTGACTCACGACACAACAAGCAAACTGATTTGCTACCAACGTTTATAATACAGTACTTAGTTGTCCATTCATTATTAAAAACACGGCATTCATCTTCAATCTTACGTTTGTTATTGACACTCATTGTTTTAATAACATTCGAACAGTTAGAATTGTACAAAACTTTAAAACAGAAATGAAATAAAACCTACTTCCGGCTGTGTGTGAAAATAAAATATTCGGAAAACAGTAGTAAACTCAGAATAAATTTCAGAAATATATCAAGACTACTACAACACATAAATTAATTTGAACATTGTAAATGTGGAACTAATTTATAACAGCAAGAAACTGTTAAATTAAAATTTTCTTGCAAAATACATTATTTTATTCACTGGAGAAATATCTGTGTTTTCATAAAATCATTAAATATTTCTCTGCTTGAAAATCGATAAATTCGCATTTTTAGCAATACATGGTTCCAAATGTTGCTGTATGTAGCCTGGGGCGGGGTTGGGGTGAGCGCCCAACGTTGTATAAATACCCCAATGGCTCGTGCATTCATCACCTATGCAGTAAATGTCCATCTCCTGGCCTTTCTCGTGGCGGAACTGTTTTAACTAACAGGAGAAGGGGCGGCGGCGAGTCACTGGCGCCGAGAAATAATCAATACGCTCTAGATGTGTTTGCACGTACATGCATGCGCAGATGCGCAGTTATGTGTGCGTGACTACACACCTAAACCCGAGTAAGACCACAGTCTGCTCTAGCAAAGGAAAGGTGCTGAAGACGGAGGCAACCAGCCATGAGGCGCATCACAGAAATCAGGATGCCACGCAATCACGCGTAATGAAATATGTCGACTGCTAAATGTTATGGTGCTCGCCCTGCTTTGGACCCCCAGGCAGGTGCAGTGTCGGGCCCTATGGCTCGAAAGGGTCCAACCACAGCTACTGGAGGTCCTTCTCAGATGTCCTGTGGAGCCAGGGGACCTGAGAATAGAGCATCTGACCATACCAAACAAAGGCTGAAACTAATGCACTGGAATGCGGAGGAAGTCAGCAACAACAAACAAACAATAGAACTAGAAAACATCTTGGAACAAAAAGAGGTAAGCTTATGTTGCTTGCAAGAAACTCACCTCAACAAAAACGAAATGATGTCTGGGAAATTGTAAGTACTAAGGACACTACTTTCTGAACATAGCATGTCAGCATAAGGTTCCAATACAGTGGATACCATCCCACTATGGAGTACCCGGAAACGACAGAGCTGATCGACTGGCTAAGGAAGGAGCAAACGAAGAACAGACTGATGTGCCCGTTACATACCACCAAAAGAAATGAATGATCAAATCAGTCAGAAGGCCACCAAAACCTGCTCAAGACGACTACCACGTTATGGACAGACCAGCACAGGTCATTATTTTGCGCCTCAGAACAGGACACATTAGATTACGCAACTACATGTCTTCAACATTCAAGATTGATGAATCTGCCATGTGCACAAGAGAGCTGGCGTCGCAGACAGCAGAGCACATACTCAAAGACTGCCCAAATTACAACATGTCTAAGTAAACCTTCTGTCCTAGATAGACGACAGTGGAAGATAAACTCTATGGACTGCTGAGTGATCTAAAAAGGACAGTTAAATTCATACAAGAGGAACATTGCAGTTATAGACATATTTAAGGCGAACGAAGGAAGAAGAAGAAGAAGCATTACATTATGAAGGTCAAGCACTGTTTACAAAAATAGATAAGAAAGACATTTTACCAAAAATGATAAAACAATCATAACGGTACTTGAAATTCTGTAAAATTCAACAACATAACTTAAAAACGAAGTAAACATTTTTATTTCTAAATGTCCTCGCGAGCCGCATATAATCAGTTGCCGGGCCGCATGCGGCCCGCGGGCCGTAGTTTGCCCACCCCTGGTGTAGAGTAAGCAATGAATGTCTAATGAATGGCATAGTCTAAAATGAGGGAAAGTGTATTGTCGGAAAGCATACTAAACAGTGTGTGTGTGTGTGTGTGTGTGTGTGTGTATATATATATATATATGTATATATATATATATATATATATATATATATATATATATATATATATATATATGTGTGTGTGTGTGTGTGTGTGTGTGCGTGCGATGCGTGTGTGTTTGTGTTTCGATTATGTGAAACAAGAAATAGCCCGAGCAGACACAAATGCTGCTAAACACAGAGAAGCTGCTTTTATAAGACCATATAGAGGAATATGCACCTCACAACGAATGAGTGGCGATAATGGCATTTAAAGAGACAGAAAGTATAAAAGGAGTGGGAAACAGTGAGTTCTAGAATAATAACAGCAATATTTAGAACCACCAACAAATCACAGACATGATTGTTATTCGGTGTTAAGCGCCACCAGATGATACGGACGAATCAGTTAAGGGGGAAATTTAAAGGCTGCTTCAAATTACAATATGTAAGCAAAACTGTGGCAATATAAAAACGTTGATGAGAATGTCTAGATACGATCACATTACTACACGTAAACAAAAAACACAATAAAATTTTGATCAGAATGTCTAGACAGGATCGGATAACACGAATTATGTAAAGATAATTGGGGGGGGGGGGGGGGGGACGACAGATCATATGTGTATTAACACAATATTCTTCTTAGATCATCTGTCCCAAAGGAACGACAGCCAGTGATCGTAAGCGTTTCAACCCTTTCTCAGATAGAAGTGATATGGGCAATTATTAACATATTATTAACACAATATTACAGACAGAAAAGCCAACCAAGGATATCCAAGAACAAGTCACCAATAGGAACACGAGATTTCTGGAATAAATGAATGCAATACAGCGCAGCATCCAGCAAGAAGTAGCACGCATAGCTTAAATAAAATTTAAAAAAAGAGAGAGGCAGAATGAGGAAATACTGAACGCAGTACAAACCAAAAGAGAATAGCTAAAAGACTAGAGGGAGCTAAACAAATACCAGCCAGCAGAGGCCACACCAAAGACCGCTGATAAACCTCAAGCTGAAGTCAGAGCAACCCACCCTCAGGGAGCAACAAGTCCACAGGTCCTATTCAGAAAGAGGAAGATGACGCAGTCCTATTGATAGCTGCGCTAATGCAAACCGCGATTTAGGTGCGACAGGCAGGCACAGAGAACAGGCACTGAGGATACAAAGCATCCAAACCAAAGGATGAGTCCTTCTAAGGACTTGTCCACTCAAAACAGGCGAGCAAGGAGCCTTCACTGACATACGGAAAATATAGAAGAGAGGCACAAAGGAAACCGCACCGGCCAATCTCCCAGCGACGTCACAAGCTGCACTGAAAAGAAAACAAATTGACAAAGAAGAAAAAAGAAACTAAGACCGTGCCATGAACCACCACAATTATAACTAGGCTGGAAAAAGCAGGTTGAACGAGGGGATACTATTTTTCTAACTATCAAATGGGATATTACCATTACTGTTATATTACAACACACATCTGAGAGAGAGAGAGAGAGAGAGAGAGAGAGAGAGAGAGAGAGAGAGAGAGAGAGAGAGAGAGAGAGAGAGAGAGAGAGAGAGAGAGAGAGAGAGAGAGAGATGCATGCATTGATATAGAGAGGGGCGTATATCCACACCTACATGTACCCTGCTTTCAGGTGAGTGCAAAGGAAGATGAGAACATCGAGGACATTTTCCGTCTCCTGTTGGACCAGTCTCGTGGAGAAGGAAGTCACATGGGACCTGTGAGTCACGTGTTGTCCTCGCGCAGACGCAGTGCAAACTCTTTGGAGGAGAGTGAGCCGGAGAAAAGTGAAGAGTGGGACAGCGATGCCAGAAACTTTAATCGGTGAGTTAGTTTCTTTCGAGAAGTTTGGGTTGTCTCTGCAGCAAGAAACGAAGTTAGGTATGAGAAGAATGTCACGTGTCTCTTTCCCAGCTCTAAACCTGCTTCTACTTTATTCTTTGTTTGAATAACGAAGACGCAAACAATAGAGTGCACGATTTAGTGCCTGACAAATAAAGTAATTTGACAAGTCTTTCAAGCTGGTCTATGCAGACAGAAAGTGGGCCTATGCAAACAGACAGACATGATAGTCACTTTAAAGGTACCGTGGTAGACAACTGAAATTACTTTGTGAATATGTGTATATTTAAACTTGAAGGATTTATCTAATTACTTTACTTTATGTTGTGTGATTTTTCCAGTATGTACCTGACGAGATGAAGCGAATTATGGCAGACAATAAACGGTGCAATCTATTGTTTTTGTCTTCGTTATTCAAATTCACTACGGGAAAATATCGTTATTCTTTACTGTTTTTTTTTTTTAAAGTATGTAACAACTGTGAAGCAAATTCCTGTAATTTCGATGTTTAATTGCATTTTTCATTTCTATTTTTGTGGGTGTTTATAATTCGGTGTAGTGAGTTTATTTCCCTGATGTTTGCTATCACACCGACTGTGTTGTGTGTTTTTTGTGTGCGTCTGTGTGTATGTGTTTTGTGTGCGTCTTTGTGTGTGTGTTGTGTGTGTGTGTGTGTGTGTGTGTGTGTGTGTCTTTGCGTGAGTGTGTGTGTGTAACCTCTGTAAGATTGAGTTTTCATTCTTAAGGTCGATACAATGGCGTTCTAGCCATTAAGGCCATGAAAGAGGATCGTCCATCCCAGTGAGGTTTCTGACACTTGTCTCTCCAGTCGGTACTGAAGTACCATCTCCTTTGTGACTATGTTGTATAGCTCTTCTTCTGCTGTGTAAGCTCAGACGCCGATGTAGAACTGGCACTGGAAATTCACATCTGTAAGGAGACATATTACAATGTACCAGGTCACGATCCATCTCAACATATACTGCCAGGCCTAGGTTGGTGATGTTTCCTCTGCGGGTTTAAGTAATCAGCCTCTATTTCAATCCCCATAGGCATTTGTGTCTTTGCATATAATTAATTTTCATGGCGGGGTAGGAAAAGCAAGGTGCCGCCTTCCTTCCGCTAGCCTACGGGGCACCTTTAAGCAAGGTAGACTACCCGTTTATCCCCCCGGTTTGGGTTACGTGAAGGCTTCACGGTGAAGTCATGGATGCAGGTAGTGGATAGAGTGGAAGAGCAGCCGACAGGTAGTTGTTGCTTATGGAGACCATGACTACGTTATCAAGCAGGATGCTAACTGATAAGAAGAAAAGCAATGACAAACTGCCTTCTGTATAGACGCCTAGAAAATTATGTCTCATCAATTCATTGAGAATCAGAGAAACGGCGTAAATGGGAGCTCCATTGGAGCAGCCTCTCCAGGTAGGACAAAAACACAGAGCTGATTCACGACTCTGGTGATCGTATGAGATGGCGAAACATGACCGCCCAGGCTTATCGGCAAGTCACATGATGATGATATAGTTAATTTTTAACAATTGTTGTGTCTTTACAAGACACTGTAGATGAATAAGCAGTGGATATTAGCGATGACAATGAGATGGTGAGATGACTATGAGATGTGAGATAACAATTAGATGAGAGGTGACAATGAGCTTCCCATTGGTGACTATGTCATGCCATTTTAATCCTTCTTTTTTTCCGCAAACGCGAACTAATGAATGTTTGTTGTTTATTTGTAATAGCTGTAGTCTTTCTCCTTGCTTCAGATCCACACATTAGCGTTGATTCAGGGCTAAATCTTAATATTTTAAGTTTCACTTATTTTAGCATCCACAACATTCCCAAATGCTATAAAAACTCCTGTTACCTTTTATCCTCATGCTTTGATTTATTCTATATTTGCTTTCTTTATCTATGGTGTTACCTAGAGAGGTGTGTGATTCCGACTCTCAATGCGAGGTTTCACCAATGGAAATCAGGATATGATTTGCTTGAGAATTATGTGTCTGATAAAGGAGGATGTGTGGTCTCGAGGTATGGTGTCCGCCTTGAGTGCTGGGCAATATTTTAGTTAAAAATCTACCTAAAGTATTTCAGGATCCTCGCCGGTGCTGTAAAGTTTGTGCGCTGAGCTGAGATTTTCCGGACTCAGGATTGAGTTAGGGGTGGAACGAAGCACTTATGGGTTACACCCGTGTGCCGTGATGTTGATCCGTCGACTAAACTAAACATTTGCTTGATAAACTTTCAGTAAGTTTGTCTTTCCCATATGATTTGTTAAGCCCATTTGTTGTAACATCCCATCCAATTTGTTTAGTGGATCCTGCACATGATTTCATGTGTGAGACAGGAGTGCGTTGTCATCAGCGAAGTCCAGCTGATCGAGCTGCTATGTCACATAAGTCTATTGAATTCCATTTCTTCCAGTTCACTGTTTTGTCTCCATAATCGTTGGTCAGTAAGAATAAGTGACGTGACAAAAGACATTTTTGTCTCACTCAAGTTATCATTTCAAATATCTCTATTAGTTTCCCCTCATAGAGGACTCAGCACCACATGCCTTTATACACCCATTAATTATTTTATACATCTACACAATTTCTATATAATAAGGGCTAATGGAAATATTGAAGCAATGGCAAACTACTGAGCGTAATCGTGCCAAGAAATCAACATACAGCTGAAAGATGCTGGTGTTGACAGCGATGTCCTGTAAAGGATATGCACACAAAAAATGGAAATAATAGAATGACACTATCCAATGTCACAAATCGAACTCTTGAACGTCAACTTCCTTTCAGGATGCCTTAATGCAAACGTTGAAGATGATGATGAAAATGAATGAAAATATGTTGAATTCCTTTGGTCTTGAATGTAAACTTCAAAATGGTGTGTTTGAAATTTCAGAAGCCGCAGTCTGGTCAGAAGAGGATCCAAGCCCAAAGTGAAGAGAACACATCGGAGAGGGAAGCACGACTGCCGCGTGTCATGACCGTGGACAGAGTTGAGAGGTCAAATGCGATCAGCCAGAAGTCTCGGCACACACATTGTAATTGTCTGCCTACACCAGACTGTCCACAAATCTGAGCACAGCTAAAGGGGGTGCATACTGTAACGTGAACACTCCTTTGCGTTGTGTCCAGACGACAATTTAAGAAATAGCAAGTGTTGTGACTACGATATTTTTTAATTCTTTGTATATATGCTCAAACAACATATTATATGCCGATTATTTTAGGGCACAAATCGACCTGGGTGATAATATTTACAATATTCATCAGAATGTATGTATGTTTATGCATATATGTATAACATTTCTTGCATGTCCTTTACATGACGTCGCATTCAACCCAGTATATTTTTGCTTTTTGTCATTTTCTATGTAATGTTAGGCTCTAGTTTGCTTAATGAATAGTCGACGTTCATACCATTGTGGAAATCAACGCAAGTGGCACTGTTTCCCTTCTTTATTTCTCCTAAGATAAACATTTGCTATGCTGCTTTTCAGATAGGCTTTAAAAAGGTATGGTTCATTTGAGGTCTTCATCGGTCCTCCAGAGCTGTTTCTCGAAGGGTCGATACTGTAGCCAGATTTCCTCACTCATTTCGGCGAGATGTGCTTCCAGATTACTTGTAGCTGATCTCGAGCCTGGTATCCGGGATAGATAGACTGTGTTCACTACCTCTAAGCGAAGACAGGTGCAGACATCTCTCTCCTGCTCTCTCTCTCTCTCTCTCTCTCTCTCTCTCTCTCTCTCTCCATATATATATATATATATATATATATATATATATATATATATATATATATATATATATATAACACATTAAAATACATTCTTCTAACGCAAGCATCTTTCATATGGCGATACGCAGATATAAATCATGGACCATTTTCCTAACACAAAAAAGAAAACATCTGATGGCTTTGGAAATGTGATTTCTGGGGAGAATGCAAAGAATACCATGGACAGACAGAAAAAAACAATGACGATGTACTACAAGAAACAAATTAAAATCGTAAATTGATTAGAGAAATTAGACGTAGAGAACCAAAATGTGTTGCTCATGTTATGAAAAGAAATGAATTGGAGAACTTGGTGACAACTGGCAAGATCGAAGGGAACACACCAAGGGGAAGACCGAGAAGTAAATACCTGGATGGCTTGGCTACATGGCATGGTCGAGACGGGAACACTGAGCTGATCCACGACTATGGTGATCTAATGAAATGGCGTGTCATGTCCGCCCATGCTTTCCGGCATGGCACATGATAGATGGATAGAAAGAAGAAAATGAAGGCAGCTGAAGATAAATGTTACAACACATGACACACGCTTACAACATAAAAGATGAACGCCTTCGATATTGCTTGCCGGCCAGATGATCATGTGTTTGAATCGTTACCAAGGCAAAACAGTTTCTTGCTTTTAGATTACCTATGCTTCTAGGCTAACCAATCAGAAATATTCTGAGAAGGCCACCGGCGTGTCATGTATCACACCACCTATAGTGTCGACTGGCCTGTCAACTGATGGAATTATCACCATATACTCGTTGGGCTATGGTGTGTAAAGAATCGTTTTGGTTACTAAAAAAAAACAAAAAAAAAAACGAACAAGTCCTACAAGAAACAAATGGAAATCGTAAAATGATTAGGGAAATTAGACGTAGACAGTCACAATTTTTTGGACATTTATGAGAAGAAATAAATTAGAGAACTTGGTGACAACTGGCAAAATCGAGGGGAAGAGAACAAGGGGAAGACAGAGAAGTAAATACCTGGATGGCTTGGCCACTTGATGTGGTCAAGACAAGAACACTTAGCTGATCCATGACTCTGGTGATTGAGCGAAATGGCGAATCATGACAGCCCACGCTTACTGCCATGGCACATGATGGATGAATATATATATATATATATATATATATATATATATATATATATATATATATATATATATAGGGAGAGAGAGAGAGAGAGAGAGAGAGAGAGAGAGAGAGAGAGAAAGAGAGAAAGAGAGAGAGAGAAGCATGTTTTGGGATAACGCACCAACACTTCTGTAGTGCAATGTTTTGTTGGTGAGTTTCGGTTCATGTGATTCATGCTAATAGTAATAGTATTGCTCAGCAAACATTATAATGTGTTGCTACATTAGAGACCCAACAACTGTTTATTACATTTGATGCAGTGTTTACAGTACACAGGTAGACATTGTAGTAGAGTACTTATTTCACTTCGCCTGTCAATGTTGTGAATATAGATTCAGTTCCCGTAGTAGATACATGTTTAAATGCAATCGGAGTCGTATTGTGATCCATACAGATTTATAAACTGGAGTCAGAAATTCCTTTAAATTGAAAGCAGTCTGGATGATGTTGATCGGAACACCTGCCCTGTTTGTCACTAACAGTTTGGCTTTAGCACTTTATCTTTAGGGGCTTTTCCTGACGACCTGGTTCTCGTGAGTTCGAAATCGCATCGACGTGAATTTTTTTTCTTTTTTAAATTAGCCAGGGCTCCCAGTTGACCCAGCCTGAAATGAGTACGAGGATGTGGAAAGTGGAAGCGGCCGGTACGATACTGACCTCATTACCCCTGAGAGTAGCGGCTCTCTGTGTTGCTAGAATGCCGGATTCTCCTTCGGGAGACTCGGGTTCGAATCCTCGGTAAGGTGTGGAGTTTTTTTTTTTTTTTTTCTGTCGGGGGTGAAAAGAAAACTCAAACCTGCACAGTTCGCGACGACCATAGGGAGGCTTTCATGTCTCCTGTATCTTCGATTGATTGAAGCTGCACTGCTACTTCCAGTTTGTAAATGAGCATTTTACTATTGGTCCTATTATAATTATGGCTGCTTAAGACTGTGTGTGCTTTATCTTTCACCGTTTTATTTAGCAACCACTGACCCGACAACAATTCTATGTTCAAAGATTACCTTACGCTACGAACAAAGTTTCCTGAGAATTCTGACACTTACTTGCCCGGATGTGCCGGTTGACCTTTGCACTCATGTGACTATGTTGGACTAGCTCCTTCCAGGTTAATCTCTGATGAGATTTAATTCCTTTTTATCTTGGTATTTTCTCGTGATGGAAAGACTGATTGTTCCAAATACGTGTGGGAATATTGGGCTTGGGGAACGGTGTGAAAAGGGTGCAGTTGACTTTTCGGGCTATTTATTTTTTTGTTACGTTTGCTCGCTTTGACCTGAAGTGTAGCCACAATCTTGCTACTACTTCTACGTATTGCATGACATTGCCTTCAATTTTATATTTTTTAAAGTTTCGGGCATGGGCAATCTATTTTCACTGTGTTTTCAATTATTTCATTTGTCTTTGTTAAAACCCAACAGAGTATTTGTAACTGACATAAACAGAGCATCTTACATTGTAACAGCATGCATTCACTGTGAGATGATCTAAATTCCTTCTTGTTGGTGCTTTTGTTTATCCTAATATCAGCAAGTATCCTTTTCTTCTGGTGGTTGGTCTGTAGAAGACATTCAAGATCATGGTTGTCCACTACTCTCTTACTCTTATTACTCGTATTAATAATGTCTCCTCAATTGTTTAATCTGTTCCCATACTTATTTCCATGCCTTCTCTTGTGTAGTACTTTCCCACATAATGCTTTTGTCCCTATCCCTATTCATCTGTTGTATCCTATAGAATTCATGTGTCTTTACCTTATAGTTTTGATGATAAACTAATAACATCGGCGACTGCCAACACCTCAGCATTCGTTTGCTTTTCTGTCCCCATATTCGTAAATTTCCTTTCTACACAAAAACTAATTCCCTGATTGACTCGTTTTCTCAAAAATATTGTTACTCATTGCCAAACATTCTATTCATATAGAATTACAGACCACATGTGTTCATTTAGTGAGAGGCCAACCACTGTAGTCAACATCATAATCTCCCCCATCTACCTACCCATTCTCCTCCTCCTCTCCACCGTGTCTTGGTAATAACGAAGTATTGATTATGTTTTAATACGAAGGCCGCGAGTTATACTTATTTGGACGTTGAGAAACAAAGTTTCAGCTTACACTCAATTTACTAAAACATTTGACACTACTCAAAAAATAATCATTCTGTTTGCTGGACCAAACATTATTTGGACAGCTGTAAATTCGCTCACTAAAAGGTAATAAATAATGTAACTTAAACATTCGCACATAGAAGCCTTGGTGGCAGTTGCCTACCAACAAAGTGGGTCGGGGTCAACCCCCAGTAGTGGTGGGGTTTTTCCGAATATCACTGTTCTGGGATCGATCCAGCCTGCGAAATCTGCTAATGTACAATGTACATACATTTGTAAATTTGTCTTGGGAGACAAGTCGTCAAATAAGAAAGCTGCTAGTTGTGCTGTGACCTATCATATGTGAAACCTAACACGTTAAATCCCGAAAGCAGTATATAACAAAGGATTAATGTTACTTTTATTGCACAAATAACTGTGTAGATGAGATTACTATAGAAGAATACTTAGGTCAACGTGTATGTATAGAATGAGTAATAAAGACGTGATGAAAAACCACCTCAGAAGAAAGCTCGAATTAGAAGCAGACATTTCTCATTCTATAAACACGCCACAGCAATGTTTAACTGGAAAGGTCGCTACAACAAGAAAGTTGAATAAGTAGAGAGGCAAGCGAAAACTTAGAGCAATTTTTAAAACAAAAACTAAATCTTTAAAAACATATGTTTTCCCGTAATTACTTTGAATAACGAAGACACAAACAATAGATAGCACAAATTATTGCCTGGCATATTTCCCCGCATCTTGTCGGGTACATACTGCAGAAATTCCACAACATAAACTAAAGCAATGAGATAAATCCTTCAAGCTAAAATACACACACTTATTCTCACAGTAATTTACGTTGCACACCAAATTAATTTGAAACTGACTTGCATGTCTTTTTATTTTGCACAGAGTTACCTTTTCTATATGAATCGCAATGGCTTCGGGCACCTTTTACCTTGTTTAAACTTTCGGTTGCTCGACATTTTCAATTTAACCTTTCTCGTGATATATCAATAGGATGAGGAATTTCTGCTTTCCGTTCGAGTTCTTGTCCTGATGTAGTGTTTTTTCTTTTCGATTTTACAAGAAAAGGAAAGGTCTACGATTTGAGACTTACGTAAAAGTGCACACGTGTGTGACACAACTCACTTGGTATAAAGCAAATCAATTAAATGTTGTATAGCTTTCTAAGCTCTGAAAGAGTTACTTATATTAAGTTTTATGTATAGCATTATTCAAACTATATAATTATTGCAATTCGACCGTAGATACTAGTGTGGTTAGATAGTTTTATGTTGTATTTTGTAATCAAGAATTTGCCAAATGTTTGTGTATTGTAGTTCTTTGAAGTCATTGTTGTTACATATAATTCTTCCTCTTCTTCTTCTTCTTCTTCTTCTTCTTCTTCTTCTTCTTCTTCTTCTTCTTCTTCTTCTTCTTCTTCTTCTTCTTCTGCTTCTTCTTCTTCTTCTTCTTCTTCTTCTTCTTCCTCCTCCTCCTCCTCCTCCCCTCCCCTATCCCACCTTCTCCTCCTCCTCTCCCCTCCTCCTCCTCATACTAATCCTCCTCCTTCTTCTTCTTCTTCTTCTTCTTCTTCTTCTTCTTCTTCTTCTTCTTCTTCTTCTTCTTCTTCTCTTCTTCTTCTTCCTCTTCTTCTTCGTTCGTCCGGAATGTTATTTTAGACGTAATTGCGGTATGCCTGTTTACAGCTGAGCTGCGATATAGTTGCACCTTTATGCCGACATTCTACAGGCATTTGTTGACCGGCTTAACCATCCCGGGACATATAATTCTAACAGCTCCTCTCACATTTTTGTGTGCCAAGGTGTGTCATAAAAAAAGTTAAGTCTTTGCTGTAGGAATGAGGTATCGTGGCAGATTTTTGCCATAGTGGTGTTATTTGAAATGGTTTGCACTTTTGTGTCAAGATTGATCCAAGGTAGCCAGGTGGCTTGCACGTCTGAATGCCGCAGATATTGCCATAGGTATGTTATTTGACAGGGTTTTACACAGTTGTGTGAAGAGTGACACAAGGTAATGAATAGTGATGTTATTGATTGATTGATTGATTTAGGAACCGACATCACAGCATTCGGGACATTCCCATAAGCGCTCCGTCCCCCATCCCCAGCAGCCAGTGAAGAGTTCCAACACTAATAGTTCCAGTAGCAATCTGATTATATGTCCGTCTCGCCTTTCCTCTGAGCGTCGAGCGACGACCAGATCCCCTCGTCACACCTCGCTGTCTCATTCTTACCAGACTATGGTGATCCATCTGCTCCTCTGAGGTGTACACGTGCTCTAGTGAAGTTATTTGATGGGGTTTTACACTTTTGTGTCAAGATTGATCCAAGGTGGCCAGTGACTAACACACATGAGTGCCGCCGTATATTCACATCGCCGTCGAAACGGAAAGTTTAATAAATAAAATGTGAATTGGGCAATCGATAAAAGAGCACACAGGATAAGCAGGTTAAATGTCAAAACAAGAAAAAGCTCCCCACAAAAAGAATATCCATACAATTTGTGATTGCAGTATATACACATATTTGGCCTTTTCCAGTACACTCGCGAAAGTTGCGTGCACTGTCCTAAGATTCTACTTGTGTGTCTTATATGAAAATACTGAAATCCTGATGGAGGTATTCGTGTGAATTAAAGATGATCCTACACACACCTACACGCACGCACGCACGCATGCACGCACGCACACACACACACACACACACACACACACACACACAGACACACACACACGTACAAAATAAACCAATCCACTGTAATCAACAATGCAAATGAAAGAAAATACAAGGAGACCAGAACTAGAGATCTAAATGAATAAATTGAGAAAAACATGGATGGAAGTATGAAAGATGTTAAAACTACTATAAGAACTTCGCCTGAATTGATTGAAGATCTGTGCTTAAGTCCCTCACTTTAAGCACATACCATTGTGAAAACAAACAGGTCATATTTGACATAACCTAGCCTTGGTTCTGAAAAGAAAAAGGTCATATTTGATATAACCTAGCCTTGGTTCTGAAAAGCCAATACATAATCCGACATGTTACAACCCCCCCCCCCCTTTTTCGTTTTTATGTTCAATAAATGTAAATGTCAAAGCTGCGTTTTCCCTTAAAGTGCTTGTTGTACCATATGTTCATCTTTGGCTATTTTATTGATATGAAGTAAAACTGATACAATTTTGTCATCTTGGCATCTTAGTTTTGTAGCTAATCAAGTACTAATTAATATTAGTATAGCGAATTGTGACTATGTGCTGTTGATATTTTTACTCACTACTATCAGTTGTTCTGTTTTTATAATAATATGTGTGTGTGTTATAAAAAAAAAAAAAAACAAACATTTCAAACCAATGGATGCGAATTCTGGACCATTAATTAAACAAGCAGAAAAATTGCCAAAGTCACTGAAATTTTGTTGTACAGAAGAGTGTTAAACGCATCATGTCGTGTCAGGCCAGTATGGTCAATCGGACGTCTGGTCTGAAATCTGTTTGTAACACCACCATCCTAGCAGGTCATATGCAGAACGTAAATCTCTTCTCGTCTGCCGGCAGGTGCCTCGATCCCTTGCCAGCTTCCATGCCTTGCACACCCTTATACCTTGTCCTGTGTCCATCTTCGTGATAATTTCCTACCTAATTTCTCCAGACACCATGCCTCTTATCACCATTCCTTTAAAGCCAATGTGACCTTTAGTACAAGGTGTATTTTTAATGACTGTGGGGGTGTTTGAAAATATTGCTGTTCCAAGTTTTGTATTTACCTATTATGTTGCGTGAACTCCACAGAGGGTGAATACACAATTTGGAACGGCAATATTTTCAAAAACCCCACAGTCATTAAAAATACACTCTATATGTCCAAAGTATTTCGGTTTACGAGACTTGCTGCTATTTATGCGCCAGTTTTCTTCAATGTTCAGATCTTGTAGGTTGTAATTATTGTCCTCTTAATTATATCTTTCTCTCAATCCACTATATTATAAGAAGTTGCATGTCAATTCAACATTCCCTAAATGTTCTTTAGTGATTGCAAATGGTCCACGATTAACATAAACGACTTCAACATCACCCATCACATACAGACTGGTATAGAACAATGTGAGTAGAGCATCATATGCCAAATAGGTCTTATGGCGTGTAAAAGTGTGCACTACTTGTTATTACTACGAAGGGAAGTCAATAGGTAAGTCACAAATGGCTGTAGAAACATAACTAAATATGATCACAATTTGAAACCAGTTTATTTTTCTACATACATTGTCCCTTTATTTCTCAACATAATTTCCACCTACATTGATACACTTATCCCATCGTTTTATCAGTCCTCCCAAACCGGTTGCATAGAACTTTGTACTTTGTTTTATAAACCACGTTTTCATTTCACATTTAACTTCGGCGTTATTCACGAAATGTCTCCCGCCAAGGTGGATTTTCAGCGGACCAAAAAAGTGGAATTCGCTAGGGGTTAAGTCGGGGCTGTAAGGTGGATGTTCCAGAACTTCCCACCTTAGTTGGTTAATTTTCTCCTGAGATAATCGAACCGTAAGTGGTCTGGCATTGTCATGAAGCGGCAACACTCTTCTAGTCAGTAGTCCTGGACATTTTCTTCGAATTGCACCATGAAGCATTAATAGAACTTCACAGTACGATTCATAATTCACATTGTCACCTTTCTTCTTGAAATTGGTTAAAAGCACGCCATGACAAACCCTGAACACTGTCAGCATAACCTTCCCTGCTGATGGCGTAACCTATGAATTTTTGGACACAATGCATTTGTTTGAAGCACGATTTGATACGGGCTGGTAGTGATGCACCCATGATTCGTCACCATTACCAATCCTGTTCAGCATGTCTTCTCCTTCATCTTCGTATCGACAGAGATGATGCAAGGACACACCAAATAGGTTCATTTTGTGTTCCTCCTTGAATTGTCTGGGTACCCACCTTTAGCATACTTTCTTAAATTTCAATCGATCATGCATTATGCTGTATGCTGAATCACGTGAGCACCTTATTGCAGATGCAACAGAGTCTATCGTTACTCGCCTGTCACCTCTAATCACCTCACCCACCCGCTGCACGGATGCATCTGTTGCAATCTCTACAGGGCGACTAGATCGGATTTCATCAACATGTTTAAAGCGTCCTTGAGAAATTTTTCTACCCAGCTATGCATCGCTTTACGGGTCAAACATGTGTCAGCATAAACAGGAAGCATTTCCTTATGAATGTCCTTTGCAGGCAGTCCTTTTGCCCACATAAGCACAACAGGACTTGGTTGTACACTCCGTAAGTGCAGTCGCCATTTTGTTTATGCGCTGCGCATGCGCATGAGACACCTAGCGCCACCTGACGAACGGAAATATAAAGTACGATGTTGCTGTCACCTAATGACACCTGTAGAAAACACCAACTACATTTACCTGCCATCCTACAGAACTGTGTGACTTACTTATTGAATCGCCCTCGTACTATCCTAGTTGTGTCAGTGATAGTATTACACGTATCGTGTCCATGTTTTGTTCTGTTTTTATATCACCGTGTACACAGACATATCAAGTGATGGTGACCCCTTACAGCCATTGAAATATCACGAGCAATAAAATCACAGGTAATGATAGACGTAAAAGAAAGAATTATAAATGAAAAGAGTTAAAAAGTTAGTTGCTTATCCTTTACAGGACGTCGCAGTAAACTCCTGCATTTGCTGCTCGATATCTCTTGGCAAGTTTGCTTTCAGTAGTTTGCCGTTGCTTTCTGGACCACCAACACCCATATCATTTCGTAAAAAGAAAAACCATCGTAGGATCTTCTGCCAAGTCGCCCACAGCTGAGTTTCGAACACGATATGCAGGATTGCTAACTGCGTCCGTAACGCCTTCATCAAGAAGCAGGAAAATCAGGGGAGACGAAATATATCAACATTGAAAGCTACAGTTTGGCTACAGTGGGATTCGTTCCTGCCTCTATCAGATGATGACATCGCTTCGCTGAATGAATAAGCGTATTTTGATTTCTTATTTTTCACTACATTATAATTCGTCTAAAGACTGATCATCGCAAGACAAGGACAGAGACATTAAAATTAGCAACATGGAATGTTAGGATGTTAAACGACGACGACAAATTAGAGAACATAAAACAAGAACTGGAAAGAGAAAAAATTAATATTATAGGGATGTGCGAAACGAGATGGATAGGAGCAGGCATCAAGATAGATGAAGATTTTAAGATTATTTATCCTGGAAGTGAAGACCGAAAAAGGGTAGTGGCGATTATTGTGGACCGGAAAACATCAAAATCTGTCTAAGGATATTGGGCCGTGTCAGGAGTTCTACTAGTTAAATGAATTGGCAGACCATTTAACATAAATGTTATTCAAGGATATGCCCCAACAGGAGAATCCAGTGAAGATAGTGTAGAGGAATTTTATAATGACATAGAGTCTGCCTTAAAGAAATGTAAGACCCTTACTGCTGGGATATTAAAACTGTATCTAATCATGTTTGTATGTTAAGTCAGTGCGTTACTACTCAACTAGTCAAAACTGTTGTGATATTTCAATAAGATATCATAGTTATGAAAATTATGTCTAAGAGTTTTCATATTGCTTACTTCTAACTGATGTTATTATTGATAGTCTGAAACATTGTGATATTATCATGTGTGTATCCTATGACAGCCTTGCTGCCACTTTGGTAATATATTCTAGTACTATCACAAAGTGTTATTGATTTCTTCGTGTTTTTTTTTTATTCAGACACATTAAGTACATTTTTACAATTCATATGGCTTACATTTTGGTTGTGGGTACATTTCACTGTTGCGTGGTTGTTTTTATATTTGTAAACTGTGTTCTTCTAACCCCTGTGTGTTCTGGCATGGGAATTACTGACATTATCATATATGTGTGATTGTTCTGAACGGATTGTTACTGATATTACTACATATGTGTGATTGTTCTGAAAGGAGTGTTATTGATATTATCACATATGTGTGATTGTTCTGACAGGAGTGTTACTGATATTATCACATGTGTGTGACTGTTCTAAAAGTGGTGTTACTGAAATTATCACATATTTATAGTTGTTCTGGCATGGTTGGTACTGATATTTTCACATAGGTGTGATTGTTCTATCTTGACTTATTTTGACATTATCACATAGGTGTGATTGTTTTGCCATGGCTTATTCTGATATTATCACACAGGGGTGATTGTTCTGCCATGGCTTATTCTGATATTTTCACATAGGTATGATTGTTCTGTCGTGGGTGTTACTGATATTTTTGCATATGTGTGATTGTTTTATCACGGGTGTTAGTAATATTATCGAATAGGTTTGATAGTTCTGTCATGGGAATTCCTGATATAATCACATGTCTGATTATTTTGTCATAGGTGGTAGTAATATTATCGCATAGGACACACACACACACACACACACACACACACACACACACACACACACACACATATATATATATATATCCGGTCTCCCGGTAGCGGTTCTCGCCGTCTTGGTAACTTACGGGGTATGTGAAGCCGCCGCTTAGAAAGTAATGGCAAACTACTGAGAGTAATCTTGCCAAGTACATCAATAGCAGCTGAAAATGCTGATGTTGACTGCAGTGTCCTGTAAGGGATATGCAGTTTTGTCTCAAAACTTTCTTTGACAATGTGGGCAATGACTGCTTTACGTTGCAGGAGGAAACTATCCTGCAGTTGTTGTTTAAGTTTAGCCTTTTTTTCACAGCTCCTTCAGTACTGTTTGCTTCATAAGTGACTACATCCTTGCGTAATGATGTAAGCCACGAATATATGTATATATATATATATATATATATATATATATATATATATATATATATATATATATATATATATATATATATATATATAACCATTAGTCATATACATCTCTATCAAAGTTACCCATTGAGCTAATGCAGTGCATTACACTACCCTATTACAGCCTCTGCTAGCACCTTAGTAATCAAGATGTAGTGTTTAGTAGTTGAGCATTGTTAGATGGTGCACTGTGCATATGTACATTCTCTTCCAAATATACACTTATATAATAAGTGATTGCGTTTGGCATTGGTAATAAATACCGGTAATGTAATAAAGGTAATCCACGTATTATATCTTTTGCTTTTTACACACGAGTAACTTGTGTCATTTATATACAGCTTTTCTTATTAATATATTTGTGCAGTTTTGAATACGACATATCATTGTGTTTATTTACTTCTTTTGTGGTTGTGTGTTACATTTCTTGTTCTCATACGTTACTGAGTATGTTTATGAGTTGTACATGTCTGTTGTTTCCATCTACAGGTGTGTGTGTTCACTTTATATCGTTTGCGTTTCTTAACTTATTTCCTGTTGTTGACTGGTATATTGCTTTATTTTAATTACTATGCTGCTGAATGCGTTGTACATAGTTCGTGTTAATATCGTCTAGTGTTGGTGGTTGGAAGTTATATAGGTTTCACCCATGTCTATATTACCTGTCCTTGTGTTCTTAAGGTTTACTTCCAAATTTCATTCTTGATCATATTGGTACATGTTCTTAATTATACTATATACATTCTCATGCATAGCAGTGTTAAATAATACAAGTAATAGGGTTACGCCTCATAACGGGATTGAGCTATTCGAGTTTTATTTGTATGTTTCTTGGCTTAACTTTCTTGTTTAGACCACATCACCCATCGAGTGACGGTTTGGCTACATATGTGGATCTAGCACTATTTATCCAAAATCCTTCATGGTGTGAAAATACGTCTTTTTTTCTATTTACCTTGATCATTTTTGCTCTTCGATTTAGAGACTTACATTCGTAGTTTTAATTATTATACATTTCTAATCAAGATATTATATATGTACTTGTTGTCTTTAATAACTTACATTTATGAGAGCATGTTTTGCATTTCTTACTCGCCTGTTTATGTTCTTGGCCGAATGAAATGCGCATTATTAATGGCCCTTATTGATTGTTGATACTGTTTGCACGTTACAATATTCTTCAGGCTAGTTGCTATTTATATCCATGCTTCTATGTCATCCGCTTCTTTCTTGCTATAATATAGGTATGGTGTACAAACGTGGCGTTCCTTAGGTGAAGGTATATTAACAAAACCAGTGTACCCCGTATTCCATGTGATCAGTGTCTGCACTTAATCTGACAGACATATGTCCATTTTGGAGAGGTTAGGAAATATCCCCATGCTCAATAACTCCAAAAAGGGAAATGTCCAACTGCACCACCAAGTCGTAGAGAATAAACAAAGGCATCTCTATAGACCGAATATCCACTTTGATGTGTGGATAACTATATAACTGAGTAGACCAATTGGTGGCAACAGCTGTCAAAGGCAGAGATAAATTACCTCCATATGTGGTATAATGAGGGAGGAAGCACCACATTATCTTTCCCAGATTTCATGAATTTCTGTAGATCAGAGTCAGAGATATCCAGACTACCAAGGGCAGCGATTTGTGGAGAGACATGAACACCACCCCCATTTGGTAGAACACATGATGATGGTAATGATGATGATGATGATGATGATGATGATGATGATGTTTATGATGATGATGGTGATGATGATGATGATGCAGATGGTGATGATGATGATGGTGATGATGGTGATGATGATGATGATGATGATGATGATGATGATGATGATGGTGGTAGTGATGATGATGATGATGCAGATGGTGATGATGATGATGATGATGGTGATGATGGTGATGATGATGATGATGATGATGATGATGATGATGATGATGATGATGATGATGATGATGATGATGATGATGATGATGATGATGATGATGATGATGATGATGATGATGTCAGTCTTACAGTTAGTTGTAGCTACTGTGTACATATACTTATTTTATTTTTCATAATGTATTTGTTTTTATCTTATAATAAAATCAGTCAATTTATGTTGTGTTTGTGGAATTTGTCTTCTGTCATAAGGTATACTAATTTTTTTCAAAGATATGGCTGTAATTGTATGGCACATGATGACTAAGTTGTTTTATTATCAGTATTATCGTCATGGACTAAAATGGAAAATACTATTTTAATCAACTAAAGACTAAGTGGCTCTAGATTCGACAAAAATAAATACAACACAGACCGGTTAGATTAAACTATGAGAAGTCAGTAATTACAGTGCCGGCTAAAATATGTTATAAATAGACATTTTAAAAATATATAAGATACAAACGCTGTCAACAGGTCCACTTATATTTCTCTTTTATTTCTGACCATAGTTCTTCGTTCTGAACATAATCAACACTAAAATTGATAAGTTTATTTTATGGATTTATAAGAGGGGCCTACACATGAATACTGTAAAAGTGTGATAGAAATTACAATAACTGTGCCATTGTCTCGTAAACTGTCACTATTGTTGTTAAGGAAGCCAAGATTGGTCACACTCCTATGGTTTCTGGGTTTGGAGAGGAAAAGAAGATCTCAACAGTACAGTCGACATGGGGATACTACGTGGATACAAGCCAGGAGGAAAGCATCTCTATACCAACATCAGCTTGATGGATACAAGCCAGGAGGAAAGTATATTTATACCAACATCAGCTTGATGGATACAAGCTAGGAGGAAAGTATATCTATACCAACATCAGCTTGATGGATACAAGCTAGGAGGAAAGTATCTCTATACCAACATCAACTTGATGGATACAAGCTAGGAGGAAAGTATCTCTATACCAACATCAACTTGATGGATACAAGCTAGGAGGAAAGTATCTCTATACCAACATCAGCTTGATGGATACAAGCTAGGAGGAAAGCGTCTCTATACCAACATCAACTTGATGGATACAAGCTAGGAGGAAAGTATCTCTATACCAACATCAACTTGATGGATACAAGCTAGGAGGAAAGTATCTCTATACCAACATCAACTTGATGGATACAAGCTAGGAGGAAAGTATCTCTATACCAACATCAACTTGATGGATACAAGCTAGGAGGAAAGTATCTCTATACCAACATCAACTTGATGGATACAAGCTAGGAGGAAAGTATCTCTATACCAACATCAGCTTGATGGATACAAGCTAGGAGGAAACCATCTCTATACCAACATCAGCTTGATGGATACAAGCTAGGAGGAAACCATCTCTATACCAACATCAGCTTGATGAATACAAGCTAGGAGGAAAGTATCTCTATACCAACATTAGCTTGATGGATACAAGCTAGGAGGAAACCATCTCTATACCAACATCAGCTTGATGGATACAAGCTAGGAGGAAACCATCTCTATACCAACATCAGCTTGATGAATACAAGCTAGGAGGAAAGTATCTCTATACCAACATTAGCTTGATGGATACAAGCTAGGAGGAAACCATCTCTATACCAACATCAGCTTGATGGATACAAGCTAGGAGGAAACCATCTCTATACCAACATCAGCTTGATGGATACAAGCTAGGTGGAAAGCATCTCTATACCAACATCAGCTTGATGGATACATTACAAGCCAGGAGGAAAGCATCTCTATACCAACATCAGCTTGATGGATACAAGCTAGGAGGAAAGTATCTCTATACCAACATCAGCTTGATGGATACAAGCTAGGAGGAAACCATCTCTATACCAACATCAGCTTGATGAATACAAGCTAGGAGGAAAGTATCTCTATACCAACATTAGCTTGATGGATACAAGCTAGGAGGAAACCATCTCTATACCAACATCAGCTTGATGGATACAAGCTAGGTGGAAAGCATCTCTATACCAACATCAGCTTGAAGGATACAAGCCCGTTTCAGGTCCTGTACTACCTGAATCCCAATGGATCGGACATGAAAGTTGAAACTCTAGATTGCAACACCATAAGAAACGAAACAATTATGAAGCATGTTAATGAGTTTAGACTTGTGTAGCTTGAAAAGAATAGATAGGCAATATAATTAAGAGGTGAAATGTGGAAGTAACTTAATAACTCAAGCCAAAGCATCATTCCATGTGATGTAGATTATTGACTTCACTTGTGTGACAAAGTTTGAGGAGAAAATTTAGATCCCATGGACTATAAGAAGTTATTACAGAATGATTAAAGAATTACAGAATTATTAAAGTATTACATAATGATTAAAGTATCACAGAATGATTACAGTATTACAGAATGATTACAGTATCACAGAAAGAATGCAGTATCACATAATGATTACAGTATTACAAAATGATTACAGTATTACAGAAAGATTACAGTATCACAGAATGATTACATTATTACAGAATGATTACAGTAACACAAAATGATTACAGTATCACAGAATGATTACAGTATTGCAGAAGGGTAGCCGGGGTGTTCGTGGCCAAGTGGTCAAGCCGCCAACCTCGCACTTCAAAGGTCGCGGATTCGCTTTGGGACTCCATCTTTTGGTTTACGAGTGCAATCCTTGGAGAACCCTGGGTACCTTAGGAACTGCGGAGTTCGTGACCAATGATTTCAGCAGGACTCTAGAAACAAGACTGAAGTCGGTGCAATGAAGTGATCTGCTTACCGTTGACCCTGCTGCATTTAAGAGGATAAGCCGCGGTATCTAATAGGTCACACACACACACACACACACACACACACACACACACACATACACAGTCCTGTGGACATGGGTTCGGATCCCCGCCGGCACGGGGTTTTACAATTGACATGGGTTCCCAGGTTGACCCTGACTATAATGAGTTCAGGGACATATTTTGGGAAGTAACATCGGCCCTAGGCATATGGGCCTGTCCTTAAGGTGTGTAAAGAGGGGTATTCACTTCACTTATGAACATGCCGTCAGTCTCACCACATTTCCAGCTTTATAAATGACAGGTTCATAAAGACAAGATATGCCATTATATGCCCCAGTCTCATGGCTGTTTACTTGTGCAACAAACACTGAGAACGTAAGCTTGGGTCCGATATCTATTTCAGCTAAACAAGCTCTCTGAGGTCATATAATCACATTAGTCTGTCTGGAATATATTCGATTTCATATTTAGTTACAAGCGCGGTGACAAGAGGAGAGAGATGAGGTGAAATATGACCCGCTCAGTCTGGGCTAGTAAACATATATGTCACACTTCCAACTTGTCAATAGCATAGTTAATTTTGTCAAACAAAGAATACAGCCCATGGTATCGATATATTAGTTTAGTTGAGAATGAGAAATATAACCCGTTGTACTTGCTGTTAAACCAACGAGCAGACAAGCTGACAAACATCTGATGGCTGTGGAAATGTGGTTTCTGGGGGAATTGCAAAGAATACTGTAGACAGACAGAAAAACCAATGAGCAAGTCCTACAAGAAACAAATGAAAACCGTGAACTGTTTATAGGAATAAGACGTAGACAGTCAACATTTTTTGGCCATGTTATGAGAAGAAATAAATTGGAGAACTTAGCGATAACTGGCAAGATCGAATGGAAGAGAACAAGGGGAAGGCATAGACGTAATTACCTGGATGACTTGGCCACGTGGCATGGTCAAGACAAGAACACTGAGCTGATCCACGACTCTGTTGATAGCGTGAGATGGCGAAACATGACCGCCCACGCTTATCCGCATGGCACATGATGACTAAATGTTAATTATATGCGTGATATACGTTTTCTGGATTTCACCGAAATATTCAAATTTATATTGACTTTGGTCTTCAAGATTTTTTCAACTTACTGAGGGTTATGAACGCAAAGGTTTTCAAAGCGATTTATGCAAGATTGTTTAATTATTCATCTTCCGATTACTTAGTTCGAGTAAACATTTTTGACGCCGTTCACCGAGAAGTTGCGATAGCTGCCTCTTACCACCGACACATTAGAAGACAGCAGGGAATTTGGCTGTTCTCTTCTTTTCGTGTCTACCGCGCAGTGATGCAGCCTGTAGTCATAATTACTGCCTGCTAGGATCTAGATCATGTTCTCCTCTTCTGTCTTTCACCCGGCTATGTGGCGAGGTTGTTACGAATGCAGTTAGTAATCCCGCATCGTTAGAAACACATGCTGCGGGAAAACTGGAAGTACACCGCCTTGTGTTGATTTCCCATAAAAGGATATGAGTGCCGGTCGTTCAGAAAGCAATGGCAAACTACTGAACGTAAAACTTGCCAAGAAATTCATAAACACCCAGAACATGTTAGGTTGACTGCGACGTCCTGTAAAGGATATGTTACAAGCTTACTGTCGTCCATCTCCTAATAGATCATAGACTGCCGGCCTACTCACACCATTTGTAAACGTGTTCCTGATTGGTTGGATTGTGCAGCTAAAGGTTTCTAGGGGATGAGGTGGCCAGTCTCACTTCAAAGCTCTTGAGTCGCCTCTTACGACATATATGGCAGATCACAGTGTTTCTATTCTTCACTTCCCTTATAGGCCCTTATAAGTAACACACAGTCGAGATAATAGTGTTGTCAGTTCTAATTTGCTGACGAAGACGCGCGCAGTTAAACCTATGAGTCCCAGACTGCAATCATCACTCAATGTTGCTACATCTTTGGTCGCTAACTCATTCCACACATAGGAACCCAATCATGTTTATTAGTATTTATTCACTCTATGGAATGGTAGACTGCTCCGTGGCGAAGAAGTTACGGATGCAGTTTGTGATCCCTCATCCCGCGATCGAAACTCAGCTATTCGCAGCAGGCCGCCCTGTGTTGGTTTTTTACGAAATGGTATGGATACCGGTCGTTCAGAAAGCAATGGAAAACTACTGACCGTAAACTTGCCAAGAGATCATAACAGCAAAAAAAGAGGGTGTTGACTGCGACGTCCTATAACGGATATGCAACTAACTTGTTTTAATGGAATGCTAAATCACAAGTAGTATAGGACGTTCACTTGCCACATGATTCCAGGCTGAACTGGTAGGCTGAAAGGGTTTATGAAGAAAAAACGGGGAAAATGTCGACTCGGTGAAATTTTTTTTTGTGGGAACGGTATTTTGCGGGCGTGTGAAATTTTTTTTTGGTGCTGCATGGTGGGGAAGTAATTAAGGTAAAAGTATTCGGTTCTGGAAAGCGAGGTTGTGAGATGAGTGGTAGTACTTAAAGAGAGGGCACGGATGAGGGAGGGGTATATGTTGGTGTAGACATAATGTGTATGGTGATAAACAAAGGGTGTGATGGGTCGTGGTTATACTCGATGAAATAAGAGGTGGTTACTGAACCAAAAGAACAAAAAGAGAGGTGTAGGAGTCTGACGTTCTACTCATGGGTATATGTTGGTGGAAATTTTAGGGGGAACGTACGTATAGTGCAATGGTGGTGGGTAGAGTGAAGAACAATTAATAGTAGTGATAATACTACTACGAATAGTAGCGACAAACACAAAGACAACCAAGTACATACTTGATAAAGGGTGGTATATTCACTACCATCATTATAAAGGAAAGCGTATAAAGTTATAATAGGTGTCATTTGATGGGTCGTTCTAGTCATGGGTTGGATATATGGTGGTGGCGTAGACTTAATGTGTCTGTGTAGTGATACACAAGGGTGTAATGGGTATAGGGTGGTTACGTGTATGACTGTATCTGTGTAGTGATGAACAAGGGTGTGATGGATCGTGGTTATACTCGATGAAGTAAGAGCTGGTTACTATCATCTGAACAGTGTGATAGTAGTAGGTAAAGGGTGGTATATTCACTACCATCATTACAAAGGAAAGCGTATAAAGTTATAATAGGTGTCATTTGATGGTAAGGGGTGGTTATTAGTGATCAAGTAGAAGTGATATAGGGGGGTGGTCATAAATATAATAAGAGGTGTTTGCAATTACACACTGGTCAACCAGTGGTCAAGTGGTCAAGTAAGGGTCAAGTAGTCAAGTAAGGAAATTTTAGGGAAAAGTGATTGTAATGAGATGGTGATGATTAAAGAGTGGTAAATTAGTGGTCAATCAGTGGTCAAGCAGTGGTCAAGCGGTCAAGTGAATAAATTTTAGGGAAAAATTGGTCGTAGTGACATGGTAATGTTTAAATTAGTGGTAAATTAGTGATCAAGTAGTGGTCAAGTAGTGGTCAAGCAGTGGTCAAGCGGTGTGTAAGTGAGGAAAATTTTAGGGAAATTTTAGGGAAAAGTGATTGTAATGAGATGGTGATGATTAAAGAGTGGTAAATTAGTGGTCAAGCAATGGTCAAGCAGTGGTCAAGTGGTCAAGTGAATAAATTTTAGCGGAAAAGTAGTTGTAGCGACATGGTGATGCTTAAAAGGTGGTAAATTAGTGGTCAAGTAGTGGTCAAGCAGTGGTCAAGTAGTGGTCAAGTGGTCGAGTGACCACTTAAATTGTAGAGGACGATGTGCCTAAGATTATGGTAGTGATTAAAGTGATCGATGACGTGGTCAAGCAGTGGTCAAGCAGTGGTCAAGTAGTCAAGTAAGGAAATTGTAGGGGAAAGTACGTATAGTGCAATGGTGGTGGGTAGAGTGAAGAAGAATCAATAGTAGTGATAATACTACTACCAATATTAGCGACAAGCACATACTTGATACACACAAATACAAAGACAACGAAACACACACACACGTACACACATACAGATACATAAGTACAGACAAACCATACCATTACTACTGTCACAACAACAGCTATACACAAGTACACACCCATAATCAAAGACACAAAACACATACAGACACACATACACACTTGATACACTTGTACATACAGACACATAAGTACACAAAAAACAAAGACACACCCAAAACATTACTACTGTCATCACAACTATACACACACGTGTACACACATACAAGCACAAAGTCAACCAAACAAACACACTTGTACATACAGACACAGGAAAACAAAGAAGCAAACAAGTACACTCAAGTACTGACACAGGAAAACAAAGAAGCAAACAAGGACAGACACACTCACCCATAAACAATTACACAAATACACACCTACAAACACAAAGACAACCACACTTGATACATTTGTACATACAGACATACACATAAAGACAGACAAGCACAAAGACACACCCATACCATTACTACTGTCATCACAACTATACACAAGTACACAACCATAATCAAATAAACAACCACTCAAAGACATACATATAAAGACACACAAGCACAAAGACACACCCATACTATTACTACTGTCATCACAACTATACACCCATAAGCAATTACACAAATACACACCTACTGTAAAGACAAATACAAAGACAGCCAAATACAAAGACACACCCATCGCCTAGGATTACTACTGTCATCACAACTATACACAAGTACACAACCATAAGCAAATAAACAACCACTCAAAGACAGACACAAAACACATACAGACACCCATACACACTTGATACACTTGTACATACCATTACTACTGTCACTATCAACAGATATACACACGTGCAGACACACTCACCCATACCATTACTACTGTCATCACAACAAGTACACACCCATAAACAAATACACACCTACAAACAAAGACAAAGACAAAGACAACCAAACACACTTGATACACTTGTACATACAGACCTACAAGCACACAAAGACACACCCATACCATTACTACTGGTACCACAACTATACACACATACAGACACCTATAAACAAATACATAAACAAAACGTGTCCCTACAAGAATACCACATACCCCCTTGTGATAAAGAACGCGGATGTCCGAGACTACGTCATCACCGCCATATGCAATAGTCATTAAGCATGAGTCATCGGTTTGTGGGGAAGCAGGCGTGAGAATAGCTTGTCTACAAAACTGCCACGTCAGCTAGGTCGTGTGCAGAACCAGTGTATAAAATAGAAGGCGTCTCTTGTGAGCACAGTACCAGTTCACGTGCTGACTTGGGTATCTACAGAGGTGCTTCAGGCTGGTGTGAGCAGTGTAGTAACCAGCTATTTTTCACGTAGTGACTTGGCTAGCTACAGCAGTGAAACAGGTTGGTGTGAGCATTGTGTAGTAACCACCTATTTTTCACGTAGTGACTTGGGTACAGCAGTGAAACTTGATGTGAGCCTTATTCGTGTCGTTGGCCTCTGATAAAATAGTGAAACATTGTATACACCAGAACATTTTTTCGTGGTTGTAAGAAAGAAGAAACAAACCAGTTTATCAATATGACCACCAGATCTACTGTCACGTGTTCAGTGTGCGACAAAGCCTATTGTGATAAGTATACCCTTAATCGTCACATTCGGACCATTCACGAGGGGAAAGACCAAGTATATCCCTGTCAATTATGTGATAAGGTGTATAAGACGAACGATGGCCTACAAAAACACAAACGAATACGTCATCAGCCACGTATGAATACACCAAACACTGCAATACCAGAGACGACAGCACCACCTGTCTATTTACACCATCATCGTAGTCTAACGCAAGTACCAGACTGCCACCACTGTATCTTCAATGATAACCTTACCCGTCATAATAGGAACATTCACAATGATTATCCCTGTCAGTTACGTGACAATCTATACAATTCGAACCTACAACGGTACTTACATCACCAGACATCACGAGAAAGAACGACACCCTTAGACACCCTGGCAACACCTCCACTCATAGTAGCAGAGGATATCCAACCAAATGATAGAGACAGTTTGGCAGTCCTTAAGGCGTACTGCAAGGACCTATCGCTTATGCTACCCAATCAAGTGGTAGTATTAGAAAAAAGTGTCGACCACCGCTATCGGGTGGTTTTGGTATGATAAAAAGAAGTATTCAGATATCTTGTATGATATCTCATACATGTCTTTATTCTGGATCCGAAACAAATAAGGTATGTGTGATGACTTCAACAACAACAGTGTTTTTGATAGTCAATTGTATACTCAAAAATGAAGATCACTAATCCAGAACTTTTTGGTTTTTCACTACTCATGTATGTCATTGATTTTTTTTCTTATATCACTAAAGTGTTTTTCACCAAGCATCTATGTCATTGATTTTATTTTCTTACGATATATCTCTAAACTGTTTTTCACTAATCATGTATGTCATTGATTTTTTTCTTATACATCTAAACTGTTTTTCACTACTCATGTATGTCATTGATTTTTCTTATATCACTAAAGTGTTTTGATGAATAATACATTCTTTGATATATTGAAATCAAGTTTTGTTGTTTTTCTTTAGTGGTTTTGTTTTCATGACGTTGTCTTGTCGGCTCAGAACTTACATTACCAGACAAAGTCTTAGAAGAAGTTATGGCAAATACAGAACAGTCAAATGTATAACCTAGGAAAAAATAACCAAAGGCGAAAAGGCCTAAAGAGAGAAATGTCTCGATCAAGCTTATAAATATTACAACTAAAAGGTTGATCAAAATTCAAACATTATAAAAATAACCAAAGGCGAAAAGGCCAAAGACAGAAATATTTCAACTAAACTTATAAATAAATCACCAAAAGGGAAAAGGTCAAGTACAGAAATAGCTATGGAAAAAGTAAGTCCACAAAACTAAGAAAAAAAAATGTAACTTCTGTAGTCAAATGTGTCTTATCTGAAAAGACGCAATCAATGTCACTCCTTTCCTTGTTTTATTTTACCAAAGACCTTCACCGTATCTGGTACAGAAACCCTTATACAGCACTCATCTCTCCACAGTCTTGGTTGCTTTCTAATACAAAGTGGTTACATCACCAAGAACTTCAAAACCTCAATTGCACACGTGCTCCATTGAAACACCCATGACAGTTAATAACATGTATGGTAAGGTCGTCTATGGTTCCATCGGGGATAGTTCATCCGAGTATTCCAAAAGATCCATTTCCCATGGCTGACATCTTCAACTTGGTATAACACAACTTATTCTAATATACACTTTACATGAAATTTCCCAAATTTGGGCTCTATTAAAGAATACGTAATGAGATACACAAAGACAACAAGAACATATCATACAAAACAAGTCACAAATTAAAACTTACACCATATCAGATGAACCACCCAACAAGTACTACTAGAACACAAAACATATAATAAGGAAACACATGACACACAGAGCTTACAGACAAATCACTTGGACTCAAACAATTTTGCTTCTTGTACTGTAGAATTCTACCAACACTTCTTTCCTATCACCAAAACTAAACATCTACCACACAACCACTGGTCATTTGTCCAACATAATACTCATACCCTCGCCAACGACATTAAGGAAATGCATACTAGCTTTATTTCTGGTTATAACTCTTTTAATAGGGCAGAGAGATATACATGCTAATTAGACTACAGCTGCCTTCTTCACTGCTGTCCTTTGTTCGATGACTTTTCTTCTGTGGTTGTCCCTCAAGAATGGGTTCAAGATTTTTTCCAAGTCTATTATACGGCTTTCAAAATGCTCACGTTCTCTGATTACATGGTGCCAGTTACCATTGCGTTCTTCGTTGCCAACAGTATGGACTGTCAAGAAGTGAGGTTCTGGTGCAAAATTAACCTGTGGAGATAAATAAAACACATTGAAACTTACAAGACTACCTACTACTTCAGTAAAGAAAAAACAGTAAAAAATTCACAAGGAGAAGTGGTAAAAGGCATAAAAACAGACTGTCGACATTCTTTTGGTCACGCCTTGAGAAAGGGTAAAGGTATAGTCACTGATGGTTTGTGGTATAGAGAGATGTACATAGAAAACATGTATAGCACATAGGTTTTCGGTATTGGTCATGTTTACAAAAATACACATGTGAATTATGAGCATTACTACCCATACACACCTTATTCGTTGAAGAGGAACACCTTCGGACACCATCAGTAGGATATTTTTCGTTCCACGTCACATTAATTTTCTTGAGAGACTCTGGGGCATGACTACTAGTCAAAAGGTCAATATCTTCATCTGAAGACGAATCATCACCCCAAGCAAAGGTTGTCTCTGGTACATCTAAAGCTGACTGGGTGCCACGAGTAGGTTTCTGGCAGAACAAAATGTCTAATGATAAAGCTGGTGTGAAGAAGCCAGACTCATCCTCCTTCAAAACACTGTCATCTTCACAACAATCTTCATCTTCTGACCACGATGTCCGTCTATCAATTAAAGCTGTCATTGTACCTGATGAATGGAAGGTGAAAAAAGTTTTACACAAGTAGGTTAAAACGTTTTTTTTTAAAACAAGTGTCAACGTTAGGATTACAATGTGATTCTATAGAAGAATCTCTGATCGCAGACTCATACTACAGATACGACAGTGTGAGTGTAGATTCTACGAGTCACAAATCTGGATTGGTGTAATGGTTTTCACTAACAACTGACAAGAGGGTATTTTTGTGAAACGGGAACTCGACACCGGTGATATGTTAGTAGTAGGGGCTTTAAAGCTAATGTCTGACAATGTATAAGTATGCATTTCCTTAATGTCGTTGGCGAGGGTATGAGTATTATGTTGGACAAATGACCAGTGGTTGTGTGGTAGATGTTTAGTTTTGGTGATAGGAAAGAAGTGTTGGTAGAATTCTACAGTACAAGAAGCAAAATTGTTTGAGTCCAAGTGATTTGTCTGTAAGCTCTGTGTGTCATGTGTTTCCTTATTATATGTTTTGTGTTCTAGTAGTACTTGTTGGGTGGTTCATCTGATATGGTGTAAGTTTTAATTTGTGACTTGTTTTGTATGATATGTTCTTGTTGTCTTTGTGTATCTCATTACGTATTCTTTAATAGAGCCCAAATTTGGGAAATTTCATGTAAAGTGTATATTAGAATAAGTTGTGTTATACCAAGTTGAAGATGTCAGCCATGGGAAATGGATCTTTTGGAATACTCGGATGAACTATCCCCGATGGAACCATAGACGACCTTACCATACATGTTATTAACTGTCATGGGTGTTTCAATGGAGCACGTGTGCAATTGAGGTTTTGAAGTTCTTGGTGATGTAACCACTTTGTATTAGAAAGCAACCAAGACTGTGGAGAGATGAGTGCTGTATAAGGGTTTCTGTACCAGATACGGTGAAGGTCTTTGGTAAAATAAAACAAGGAAAGGAGTGACATTGATTGCGTCTTTTCAGATAAGACACATTTGACTACAGAAGTTACATTTTTTTTTTCTTAGTTTTGTGGACTTACTTTTTCCATAGCTATTTCTGTACTTGACCTTTTCCCTTTTGGTGATTTATTTATAAGTTTAGTTGAAATATTTCTGTCTTTGGCCTTTTCGCCTTTGGTTATTTTTATAATGTTTGAATTTTGATCAACCTTTTAGTTGTAATATTTATAAGCTTGATCGAGACATTTCTCTCTTTAGGCCTTTTCGCCTTTGGTTATTTTTTCCTAGGTTATACATTTGACTGTTCTGTATTTGCCATAACTTCTTCTAAGACTTTGTCTGGTAATGTAAGTTCTGAGCCGACAAGACAACGTCATGAAAACAAAACCACTAAAGAAAAACAACAAAACTTGATTTCAATATATCAAAGAATGTATTATTGATCAAAACACTTTAGTGATATAAGAAAAATCAATGACATACATGAGTAGTGAAAAACAGTTTAGATGTATAAGAAAAAAATCAATGACATACATGATTAGTGAAAAACAGTTTAGAGATATATCGTAAGAAAATAAAATCAATGACATAGATGCTTGGTGAAAAACACTTTAGTGATATAAGAAAAAAAATCAATGACATACATGAGTAGTGAAAAACCAAAAAGTTCTGGATTAGTGATCTTCATTTTTGAGTATACAATTGACTATCAAAAACACTGTTGTTGTTGAAGTCATCACACATACCTTATTTGTTTCGGATCCAGAATAAAGACATGTATGAGATATCATACAAGATATCTGAATACTTCTTTTTATCATACCAAAACCACCCGATAGCGGTGGTCGACACTTTTTTCTAATACTACCACTTGATTGGGTAGCATAAGCGATAGGTCCTTGCAGTACGCCTTAAGGGCTGCCAAACTGTCTCTATCATTTGGTTGGATATCCTCTGCTACTATGAGTGGAGGTGTTGCCAGGGTGTCTAAGGGTGTCGTTCTTTCTCGTGATGTCTGGTGATGTAAGTACCGTTGTAGGTTCGAATTGTATAGATTGTCACGTAACTGACAGGGATAATCATTGTGAATGTTCCTATTATGACGGGTAAGGTTATCATTGAAGATACAGTGGTGGCAGTCTGGTACTTGCGTTAGACTACGATGATGGTGTAAATAGACAGGTGGTGCTGTCGTCTCTGGTATTGCAGTGTTTGGTGTATTCATACGTGGCTGATGACGTATTCGTTTGTGTTTTTGTAGGCCATCGTTCGTCTTATACACCTTATCACATAATTGACAGGGATATACTTGGTCTTTCCCCTCGTGAATGGTCCGAATGTGACGATTAAGGGTATACTTATCACAATAGGCTTTGTCGCACACTGAACACGTGACAGTAGATCTGGTGGTCATATTGATAAACTGGTTTGTTTCTTCTTTCTTACAACCACGAAAAAATGTTCTGGTGTATACAATGTTTCACTATTTTATCAGAGGCCAACGACACGAATAAGGCTCACATCAAGTTTCACTGCTGTACCCAAGTCACTACGTGAAAAATAGGTGGTTACTACACAATGCTCACACCAACCTGTTTCACTGCTGTAGCTAGCCAAGTCACTACGTGAAAAATAGCTGGTTACTACACTGCTCACACCAGCCTGAAGCACCTCTGTAGATACCCAAGTCAGCACGTGAACTGGTACTGTGCTCACAAGAGACGCCTTCTATTTTATACACTGGTTCTGCACACGACCTAGCTGACGTGGCAGTTTTGTAGACAAGCTATTCTCACGCCTGCTTCCCCACAAACCGATGACTCATGCTTAATGACTATTGCATATGGCGGTGATGACGTAGTCTCGGACATCCGCGTTCTTTATCACAAGGGGGTATGTGGTATTCTTGTAGGGACACGTTTTGTTTATGTATTTGTTTATAGGTGTCTGTATGTGTGTATAGTTGTGGTACCAGTAGTAATGGTATGGGTGTGTCTTTGTGTGCTTGTAGGTCTGTATGTACAAGTGTATCAAGTGTGTTTGGTTGTCTTTGTCTTTGTCTTTGTTTGTAGGTGTGTATTTGTTTATGGGTGTGTACTTGTTGTGATGACAGTAGTAATGGTATGGGTGAGTGTGTCTGCACGTGTGTATATCTGTTGATAGTGACAGTAGTAATGGTATGTACAAGTGTATCAAGTGTGTATGGGTGTCTGTATGTGTTTTGTGTCTGTCTTTGAGTGGTTGTTTATTTGCTTATGGTTGTGTACTTGTGTATAGTTGTGATGACAGTAGTAATCCTAGGCGATGGGTGTGTCTTTGTATTTGGCTGTCTTTGTATTTGTCTTTACAGTAGGTGTGTATTTGTGTAATTGCTTATGGGTGTATAGTTGTGATGACAGTAGTAATAGTATGGGTGTGTCTTTGTGCTTGTGTGTCTTTATATGTATGTCTTTGAGTGGTTGTTTATTTGATTATGGTTGTGTACTTGTGTATAGTTGTGATGACAGTAGTAATGGTATGGGTGTGTCTTTGTGCTTGTCTGTCTTTATGTGTATGTCTGTATGTACAAATGTATCAAGTGTGGTTGTCTTTGTGTTTGTAGGTGTGTATTTGTGTAATTGTTTATGGGTGAGTGTGTCTGTCCTTGTTTGCTTCTTTGTTTTCCTGTGTCAGTACTTGAGTGTACTTGTTTGCTTCTTTGTTTTCCTGTGTCTGTATGTACAAGTGTGTTTGTTTGGTTGACTTTGTGCTTGTATGTGTGTACACGTGTGTGTATAGTTGTGATGACAGTAGTAATGTTTTGGGTGTGTCTTTGTTTTTTGTGTACTTATGTGTCTGTATGTACAAGTGTATCAAGTGTGTATGTGTGTCTGTATGTGTTTTGTGTCTTTGATTATGGGTGTGTACTTGTGTATAGCTGTTGTTGTGACAGTAGTAATGGTATGGTTTGTCTGTACTTATGTATCTGTATGTGTGTACGTGTGTGTGTGTGTTTCGTTGTCTTTGTATTTGTGTGTATCAAGTATGTGCTTGTCGCTAATATTGGTAGTAGTATTATCACTACTATTGATTCTTCTTCACTCTACCCACCACCATTGCACTATACGTACTTTCCCCTACAATTTCCTTACTTGACTACTTGACCACTGCTTGACCACTGCTTGACCACGTCATCGATCACTTTAATCACTACCATAATCTTAGGCACATCGTCCTCTACAATTTAAGTGGTCACTCGACCACTTGACCACTACTTGACCACTGCTTGACCACTACTTGACCACTAATTTACCACCTTTTAAGCATCACCATGTCGCTACAACTACTTTTCCGCTAAAATTTATTCACTTGACCACTTGACCACTGCTTGACCATTGCTTGACCACTAATTTACCACTCTTTAATCATCACCATCTCATTACAATCACTTTTCCCTAAAATTTCCCTAAAATTTTCCTCACTTACACACCGCTTGACCACTGCTTGACCACTACTTGACCACTACTTGATCACTAATTTACCACTAATTTAAACATTACCATGTCACTACGACCAATTTTTCCCTAAAATTTATTCACTTGACCGCTTGACCACTGCTTGACCACTGATTGACCACTAATTTACCACTCTTTAATCATCACCATCTCATTACAATCACTTTTCCCTAAAATTTCCTTACTTGACTACTTGACCCTTACTTGACCACTTGACCACTGGTTGACCAGTGTGTAATTGCAAACACCTCTTATTATATTTATGACCACCCCCCTATATCACTTCTACTTGATCACTAATAACCACCCCTTACCATCAAATGACACCTATTATAACTTTATACGCTTTCCTTTGTAATGATGGTAGTGAATATACCACCCTTTACCTACTACTATCACACTGTTCAGATGATAGTAACCAGCTCTTACTTCATCGAGTATAACCACGATCCATGTGACAGTAGTAATGGTATGGTTTGTCTGTACTTATGTATCTGTATGTGTGTACGTGTGTGTGTGTGTGTTTCGTTGTCTTTGTATTTGTGTGTATCAAGTATGTGCTTGTCGTTAATATTGGTAGTAGTATTATCACTACTATTGATTCTTCTTCACTCTACCCACCACCATTGCACGATACGTACTTTCCCCTACAATTTCCTTACTTGACTACTTGACCACTGCTTGACCACGTCATCGATCACTTTAATCACTACCATAATCTTAGGCACATCGTCCTCTACAATTTAAGTGGTCACTCGACCACTTGACCACTACTTGACCACTACTTGACCACTAATTTACCACCTTTTAAGCATCACCATGTCGCTACAACTACTTTTCCGCTAAAATTTATTCACTTGACCACTTGACCACTGCTTGACCATTGCTTGACCACTAATTTACCACTCTTTAATCATCACCATCTCATTACAATCACTTTTCCCTAAAATTTCCCTAAAGTTTTCCTCACTTACACACCGCTTGACCAATGCTTGACCACTACTTGACCACTACTTGATCACTAATTTACCACTAATTTAAACATTACCATGTCACTACGACCAATTTTTCCCTAAAATTTACTCACTTGACCGCTTGACCACTGCTTGACCACTGATTGACCACTAATTTACCACTCTTTAATCATCACCATCTCATTACAATCACTTTTCCCTAAAATTTCCTTACTTGACTACTTGACCCTTACTTGACCACTTGACCACTGGTTGACCAGTGTGTAATTGCAAACACCTCTTATTATATTTATGACCACCCCCCTATATCACTTCTACTTGATCACTAATAACCACCCCTTACCATCAAATGACACCTATTATAACTTTATACGCTTTCCTTTGTAATGATGGTAGTGAATATACCACCCTTTACCTACTACTATCACACTGTTCAGATGATAGTAACCAGCTCTTACTTCATCGAGTATAACCACGATCCATCACACCCTTGTTCATCACTACACAGATACAGTCATACACGTAACCACCCTATACCCATTACACCCTTGTGTATCACTACACAGACACATTAAGTCTACGCCACCACCATATATCCAACCCATGACTAGAACGACCCATCAAATGACACCTATTATAACTTTATACGCTTTCCTTTGTAATGATGGTAGTGAATATACCACCCTTTATCAAGTATGTACTTGGTTGTCTTTGTGTTTGTCGCTACTATTCGTAGTAGTATTATCACTACTATTGATTGTTCTTCACTCTACCCACCACCATTGCACTATACGTACGTTCCCCCTAAAATTTCCACCACCATATATAACACCCCTCCCTCATCCGTGCCCTCTCTTTAAGTACTACCACTCATCTCACAACCTCGCTTTCCAGAACCGAATACTTTTACCTTAATTACTTCCCCACCAGGCAGCACCAAAAAAAAATTTCACACGCCCGCAAAAAACCGTTCCCACAAAAAAAAATTTCACCGAGTCGACATTTTCCCCGTTTTTTCTTCATAAACCCTTTCAGCCTACCAGTTCAGCCTGGAATCATGTGGCAAGTGAACGCCATATACTACTATCACATATATTGATTAAAAAATCAATATATATTTGTAAATTCTATGGAATGCTAAATTTGACATATTGACCAAAGCAGCAATCAGACTGACTGTATACTGATTAATAAAAGAAAAGCCATGATAAATGTATAGGCAATGCCTGGTTCTGATTATGACATTGATTGCGACTTACTACATCGAGAAAGAAAGGTAACATTGACAAGAGTAAAAGAGGAGGCCAATAACATTAGATGTAACATATGCCATTGGATATGTGGTTTTATAAAAGAATGCTGAAAATTCTTCGTCATCTAATATAAGCAGGCTGGACATATAGTGATGGCTAAGTCGCAAATATAACTTGTCAAAACACACCGGAAACGGGCAGTCTTCATGAAACTTGTTGTGACAAGTCATTGGAGATCTCAGGATTTGGGAGAGCACAGTCACCCACTCTTGTCGGCAAGACACTTGATGATGAGCTTTCATTGCTTTCTGAAAGAGACATCAACATTGATGTCTAACTGACCGGTGTATGGATTGAACCCGTGCCCCACCGTTAACGCACAGGAAATATAAGCGCAGGCTCATTAAGCCCTTTGGCCAAATTGGTTTGGCAATAAAGTACTAGATAGCAACATATTTTCATGAAAATGTGAAAGGTGTAGACATCGTACATTTATAAAATAGACATGTACATATCTATAAATACAGATATTCATTAATTCATTCAGTAGCATATTCTTTGCAGAATCCAGATCCCATAACAACCTTCCGGAAAACCTCTCGATCATAAGTAAGATGCTCCGCTTCCGTTACACCCATCTGGAGATCATTTGCCACATCCTGCACCCATCTTCTCTTTGGCCTTTCTCTTCCTCTCTTCCCGGGCATATACCCCTCCATGATTGTTCTCTCCAATGTTTCGTTACGTTTCAAGTGACCAAAATATTTCAATTTTCTTTGTTTAATCTCTTTAATAGCCAACCTTCTTCAATATTCGGCTCTTGAAGAATGGATGCAGCTGTTCTTTGCTTTATCCATGAAATTCTTAGAACTCGTCTATAACATTTATATTCAATAGCATTTAAGCGCTGTTCAGCTTGTTTAGTAAGTGTCCAGGTCTCACAGGCGTATGTTGCAATGGGAAAGATGCATGCTCTTAAAAAAAACTAATGTTTGTAGTTCTATCTATTTTTCTTTCGCATATCCTTTACATGACATCGCTGTCAACACCAGCATTTTACTGATGTTGTTGATTTCTTGGCTAGATTACGCTAAGTAGTTTGCCGTTGCTTTCTGATCAGCCGATTCACTTATCCCGAAAGTCACCAACGCGGCGAGAACCAATTCTCTACCAATTCTCGCGCGCTGCGTTACCTTAAGTGGATTACGGAGAAAGTCGTTTAAACCCTATGCCAGGGTCTTTGAAGAGCAACAGATATTCGTCTTTTCATATCTTTCATTGTGTCACCATTGTTGGTAATCAATGACCAAACATTTTCGAAATTTTCCACCACCTCCAATTATTCCTCATTAACATATATTTCTTTCTCCAGAGTAGTTTTAGTTTTATCGGTATGCATTATCTTTGTTTTTGCTATGTTAACATATATATATATATATATATATATATATATATATATATATATATATATATATATATATATATATATATATATATAAGGGGCGTTCATTTAAAATCCGTTCGTGCCGCACTGCGCGTAATTGCTTACGTTGAACATGATCATGTCATAGTCATGTGATAAGTACTGGCCAATGAATAAAAGAGCAAGTACTTATCGTCCCATGATGCATAAGTTCTGTTTCTAACCGTTGAGAAAATGGCCGGGTTGATCCAAAATCCTTCTAAAGAAGCTCAAAGAGCGGTGATTCAGTTTCTTTCATTTGAATGATGTCGACCAGTGGACTTACATCGAAGAATGCAGGCAGCGTACGGTAACAAATGTGTGTCGAAGACAACAGTGACTGACTGGGCACGAATGTTTCGGAAAGGACGTCAGCTCACGACAGATCTTCGACAGCCGGGTCAAGTGCATATTGTTGCAACAGAAAAAACCATCGCCAAAATTAATACAGCAGTACAGATGAACCGTTGTCGAAGCATACGCTCGCTAGCGAAAGAATTTGATGTGTCAATTGGGACAATTCAAAAGGTCGTTCGTAAGAAACTGCAATATCGGAAGGTGCGTTCACAGTGGGTACCACGGATGTTGACCGACCATCAAAAAGAGGAACGCGTAGGATGGTGTTTGAACCACTTGCTGCGTTACAGAGTGGATGGTGATGCATTTCTCTTCCGCATAGTGGCGGGCGATGAAGCATGGTGTCATCACTTTGAGCCGAGCAGCAAAAGATAGAGCATGCAATGGAAGCATGCTGGATCACCAAAAGCCACAAAAATTCAAGTTACAGGTTTTCTCTGGTAAGGTTATGCTGAGCGCATTTTATTTTTACCATGAAGGGCTATTTTTGGCCGACTTTAAAGAACCTGGTGTCAACATCAACTCAACCCACTACTCGCAAACACTAGACAAGCTGCAAAAAGCCATCAATAATAAACGACCCGCCATGCTTTCTCGCGGTGTGATTTTGTTGCACGATAATACTTGACCGCATGTCGCAAAGATTGTGCAGGAAGCATTAGCAAGGAAGAAGTGGAAATTCTGCAACATCCAGCCTATAGTCCTGATTTGTCACCATGTTATTTTCATTTGTTCGGACCTCTAAAACAAGCTCTCAAGGGGCAACTATTTTACACAGATGGAGACGTAACGAAAGCGGTAAACACTTGGTTCAGTGAGCGACCACAATCCTTTTTTGCGGATGGCATTTTCCGCCTGCCTAAGCAATAGAATGCATGCCTGAATGCCTACGGCGACTTCTTCTGACCAACTCATGGTGCATAATTCATTCAAAATGAATGCTTTGTTTAATTCTGCCCCACCTGTTAATGTTTCTTTCATGCTTTTATAATAAAGCCATTGGAAAAGGATTCAAATGAACGCCCCTAATATATATATATATATATATATATATATATATATATATATATATATATATATATATATAGAGAGAGAGAGAGAGAGAGAGAGAGAGAGAGAGAGAGAGAGAGAGAGAGAGAGAGAGAGAGAGAGAGAGAGAGAGAGAGAGAGAGAGAATTGTAGAATGGAATGATCACAACCAGCTCAGGTGCTGACATCTATTTTGAGGGATATGTTGATGATGTATAGTCATGTTGCAATAAAGTACTAGATGGCAACATATTTGCAGGAAAATAAGATAGGTGTAGTTATAAAATAGACATGTACAGATCTTACTTCTTCTTCTTCTTTTGCGTTCAACCCAAGAAATTTTTTTTCAGACGTAATTGCGTTAGGTTTGTTTACAGCATAGCTGCAATACTTGCGTCTTTAGGCCGACACATCCGACTTCGGCTTGCACTTGTTGACCGGGTTAACCTTTCCGGGGTGTACAGATTTATGAATGCAGACATACGTGGAATTAAACTGAGTGGCACAAAACAGGCAACTGTGAACTGGAATGATCACAACCAGCTCAGGAGCTAAAATCTATTTTCATGATGATGATGATGATATATAGACATGTTGCGTGACCAAATATCTGTTATTATATTTAGCCAGCTAAGCCGGATAGATTCTCCTTCGCTATAGCGAGCATACTATCTTTGGATTTGGAGAAAACATATGTGAGTGTCTATATATGTGGATAAATTCCTGACTTGCGATTGTTAATACATATATGGTATGTCGTATACGCTTATGAATATTTACGATTCACGTTTGTCGTGAAAATGTGTGTTTGTGTGAAACATACCGAAACTTGCACATTAGCAAGATAACTATGTTTTAAACGTTGGCGTTCGTATACCAATCATTCATTTAATTAATACTTCAATCTGTCTGTCCGTCCGTCCTTTCTGTCTGCCAATTTGTCTGTTTGTTTGTCCTTCCATCCGTCTATCGGTCTGTCTGTCTGTCTGTCTATATATCAGTCTGTCTGTCTGTCCATCCTACTGGCCATTGAAATGACATCATTATCGTCATAATTTCCTATAGACCATGGCGTTGACCTAAGCAGTTTCCAGATACAGAAAAGTCTATAGTATTCCATGAAGGCATCGTAGAAATATGGCTTTACCTCCCATTTAGCTGACCGTATGGATAACCACTGCCAGTAGTGGGTAGGCAATTATGCACAACTATTTCTGGTAATGGGAACAGTGCTAGAGTAGGGGCTAGACCTTCGCTAATCTACCCGTTTGCCATGGGTTCGAATCCGAACTCGGGCGTATTTTTTTAACAATTGACCTAGGCTCGCAAGTTGACCCTGTCTAAATATACAACCAGAAAGTGTATTGGGAAGTAAAGTCGATCAGTATGATATTAACCACATCACTCCCCTAGTGTTGGTTGTCTGTAGAAACTTTGGTCTAGTCTAGCAGAACATGCCCATTGCACCGTGAGGAGTGTAAAAGGGTTATTTACTTACTTTTTATATTTCCGATCCCCACTTCATTTGGCTGGGTCGACACCAGAGACATATTTTACTGGTCGAAACTAATTCAACACTGTCATTACGGAAATTTGAACTACTGACTACAATAGCATGTGCACTCACTACTCATAACTCATATTAAAATAAATAAGGGAAGCAACTGAGTAATTATGTGCGAGAAATATTAAATACAAGTAATGGCTCTTTTAGACGGGCTCCATTCGAAGGTCTTACGGACACGATTCGTGAGCCCGCTTATCCGCGCTCGAAACACAGTTGCAACAGAAATTGGCAACAGAACGCGTTGCGCTGGGTTTTAACGAGTTGGTATGGGTGCCGTTCATTCAGATAGCAATGGCAAACTACTGAACGTAATCTTGTCAAGACATCAACTACAGCAATAGAATGCTGGTGTTGAAATCGATACCCCATAAAAAGGATATGTTTACAAGGTGTAGGGTATCGCGCGAGGGATCGCACCTCACGGTGAGTGACAACCTTATTCTGAAGTGTAGACCAGGATCCAGTTTGTTTCTCATCTTTTGCCTTGCTCATGTATGGTTACATCAAAACCGCTTGTGTACGGCGGTGGCCACAACACGGGCAACAGTCTTGGCTGACTGGCTAAACTACATGAGTGAAGTAGGGGTAATATCGCATTAAACTGAGAACGTCCATCCCTAGTACACAAAAGACTGGGACGGTGAACAGGGCGGATAAATCTGTATATATCAACTGCTAGGAAAGCGAAACATAAAAGTGTGTGGCACATACGAGTCGTGTTCAGGACACACCACACAACTTGGCTGGCTACGGTAGAAGAGATTGGGACCGCAACACGTGATACCCCAAAGACAGCTATGAAAATACAACAAAATATACTTAAGGGTAAGATTGAAGGCAAGCAAGCAAGAGGTAGACAACGATTCAAGTGGGAAGATAACATCAAAAGACTGACAAACAGGAGTCTGACAGAATGTACAATCACGGAGAGAGACAGACAAAGTTGCAGGTCCGTTGCAGCCAGCCTTTATCGTGGAGACGTCACCTGATTGATTCAGTGGCACTTTATATCCACATTCTGTTAATCGAGGTGTTATATAATCTCTATCAGTATGTAGTTGGTGTTGTGGGTAGCTATGACTTGTGATCAGGGGTGGGAGTGTAAGTGTTGTTTATTTTCATATTCAGCTTGACACCAACCACTACTTTTTTTGTGATGTTTATTTTTTTGTTTGTTTTATAATAGATGCTTTCAGAGGTAACTTACTGTAAATTATCCACAGAGCGACCTGCCGGAAGCATTGCACAAATCACGAACTACAAGAACATGCCACTCGGCTCGTCAAACGTTTAACGCCTTTGTCTGGAATGTACAAGGCAAAAGAAGCATAGAAATATGCAAAAGATATCAGAGAAGGAGGGGCACAAATAAGAAATATGGAGAGGACATGGACGGAGCCGTATAAGATAGATAAGGATAACACGGCTTGGAGTGAGTTGGGTGAGGGTCAATGCCCCAATCTGACATACAAGCCTAAAGAGGAAGAGCAAACAATGACGGAGTCCAGAAACGAACACACAATGTTTAGAGTGCGAGGCAGGCAGCTCCAACACTTGGTGAAGGAGACCACCAGTCTGTCTGATTGAGATGTTGTCTTCTTGACGAAGTACAGAAGCGAACGTACAATGTTCAGACCGTGAGACAGACGGCTCAAACACTTGGTGAAGGAGACCACCAGTCTGTCTGATTGTGATGTTTTCTTCTTGACGTGTCCATAGTTGTCTGTCCTGTGCTGCTCTCTTTACATGTATGTCTGCGATGATAGAACAGTGCATGTTTGTTTATAAAAGGAGTCAGAAAAAAATAGAGAGATAGATAGCATGTTTTTGTCATTTTTGCGAATGAACCGTCGACTAGTTATGCATTTTTTTGCATTTAATAATTTATATAATAATAAGGAATAATTGTATAAGTAACACCAACTTCATCAAAATATCAGAGAACACAGAGGATTGGGGAGTCATGATCACTGGTATCTGCTCCAGATCAGGCCAAAGAAGAAGAGGAAGTAAAGTATCATGTGCTTAAACGTGGCAGATCTAGATTCAAGTTAGGATTTGAGCTGATGCAATCAGACACGGCCTGGTATCTAGCTAGCCATGGCAACACACCAGACACAACAGACGTAAAGTGAATGCCACGATTTCAGCTCCCAGTTAATATACAGCTCTAGCGGTGTGAAACCTATGCAACCTACTCAGTCAGAGAATTAAGTGTTTAGAGTGTTCTTCAGATATACTGACCATTTCATAATTAGGTGAGATGGCCAGTTACCTTTCTCGCTAACTAAAAAATTCTGAAACATACCTTGTATACAGCGATCCATTTTCCGAGCTTTCGTAGAATCGACAGGCGAGCACATTGGAAAAGAATCCGATCAGCACTAGATGTTGAACCCGAATACTATTTTGGTAAGCGTGTACATTAATCAACTCGCCATCAAGGCTGCTTGTTGTGTAACAGTTATTAAATGTGTACATTTTATTATTGTTGTTCTTAGACACGACAGAACACCGGGGCTATGAAGATGCATCTTCCATGTATTCAACATCTGTAGTAATGCGGAACAATGTAATAATTACAACATCCTTACAATTAAACGGTTTACATACATGAAAGGTGGTGTAGGGTAAAGAGAGAGGGATAGTACCTCACTGTGAGAGCAAGCCATATCCCAAGGGATAGACCAGGATCCTATTTGGTTCTCGTCTCCTTACCCAGTTCACGTATACCACGAATACCGCTTGTGTACGGCGGTGGCCACACCAAGGGCAAGTCTTGGCTGACTGACTAAACTACATGAGTGATGTAGGGGTAATATCCTATACTAAGGAATTCCATCCCTAGTACACAAACGACTGAGACGTTGAAGAAGACGGATGAATCTAAATATGACAACGACTTCGAAAGCGAAACAACAGAGTGTGTGGCACACACAAGGTGTGTTCAGGACACGATAGTCAACATGGCTGACCATCGTGGGAGAGATTGGCACCTCACCATGTAATATCCCCAAAATAGCAATGGTAACTCAACAAGAAAACATCTATACGGGTAATTCCTGGCCCCCTGGAGATGAGACTGTTCTACATATTCACAGGGAAGAGACAACTCCCATAGTGAATAAGTAAGGGAATAATGACGAATGCATCCCAAATTCTTTTGAAAAGGTGCTCTCTGACAATATATACCTGAAAAGTAAAAGGAGAGGTCTAAGAATTGGTATGTGGACATACGCACCCTGTATCAAGCAGGGAAATTTGATAATCTTATTGCCGAAGCAAAAAACATGAATTTAGACATTTTAGGCGTATCTGAAATAAGATGGACAGTTAAAGTTAAGGAGAGAAGATCACATATTTATTAACTCGGGAGGAGATCATCACGAGAGAGGAGTAGGAATTTTAGTAAAACCAAAGTTAGAGAAACATATTAGTGGATTCTGGGCTCTTAAAGAAGGATGATACTACTCAAAATTAAGGCAAGACCATTCGACATAGTAATTCTTCAGACGTATGCTCCAACAATAGATTATAGTGATGGAAAGCTAGAAGAATATTATGAAGACCTACAACAAATACTGAAAGTTGTAAAATCATCAGAAGTCATAATTGTCATGGGCGACATGAACGCAAAGGCTGGGGGGGGGGGAATATAATAAATATAGGCAGATAGCAGGGCAACATGGTATGAACAACAGAAAGACAGAGGAGACCGGCTGATTCAGTTCTGTGAAGGAAACAATCTTATTGTTTGTAACGCATTTTCCAACATAACCCTAGGAAACTATATACGTGGAAAAGCTCTGGTGATAGAACAAGAAACCAAATTGACCACATTGTGATTAGGAATAGATTTAACAACAATATTCAAAATGCCAAAACATACGCTGGTGCTGATATCAACTCTGACCACAATCCTGCATTCTTAAAATTGCAAATTAAACTTAAAAACCCAGGCATAAGGACATCGAAGACACCTCAAATAGATATATCGGCATTGAAACAACCAGACATAAGTCAACTATACCTGGTTGAAGTAAACAATAGATATGATGGGCTAATCGTTGAAAGTTTGGAACAATATAGACGTGAAAATCCTGACGGAAAAAATACAAAATGGGAATGTCTACAACCCAGTATACAGATTGCAAATACCACCTTGCTAGTGAAGATAAATTTTAAAAAAAAATAATAATTATGGATAATCGATTAAATCTTGAGCAAAATGACTCAAAGAAAGAAATCAAAGAACACTCCAGAGTATATATTAATAGATGGAAAAATACGTCACAGGTGCAAAGTTGCCAAAGAAGCGTGGCTGCAGAGAAAATGCAAAGAAATAGAGGATCTGGAAAGAAAACACAAGACGAAAGAATTACATGAACATTTAACAATATTTACAAAGAAGAAAAATAATATAACAAGAAACGGTTGTATCAGAGGATATAATGGAGAAATTATAATTGATAACACCGACATAATAAAAGCATGGACAGAGTACACAGAAGATTTATTCTGCGACATGATGGTCAATAAACCAACATTGTACAAGATATAATTCTCAAGATGGACCAAACATATTAAAGGCTGAAGTAGAAAACTCTATTTAAAAAAAAGACGAAAGAAGGAAAGGCCGCAGGTAGTGACAAGATAACAACGGAGATGATAAAATCCTTATCCAGCTGTGGCATAGATAATTGCCATGATTGAGTTTATGGAGTTATAGACCATGGCATGATTTTGGAAAATTTGCGGTCTGTAAGAGGAGACCGTGCAAATTGACCCGCCAAGAGCGTTGGTCACAAGAGCATAAAAAGCGCTAGGGACACGTTGTGGAAAGGATAAAACGTCACTCTCAAGATTTAAAAAAAAAAGTCGCTTAAAAGTCGACAGGGTCTACTTCATTGCACCGGGTTTTATCCCATATGGCTCTGTCTCTTTCCGCAGCGCGGAAAGGGTCGCACAAAGCACGACCTCCGTAGCTCTAGCGACGACCCACAGGAGTCTCCGAAAAATTTAACTCGTGAATCGAATGACGCGGCCCGAAATCGAACCAACAACCTTCGGAGCCCGAGTTAAACGGTTTGACCACTTCGCCACGAAGCAACCACTTTCAAGATCATTTGGGCTTGAGCCACAGTCAAGTGCGGGCCTGTTTCTCGTTTCAAGTAGCCATGGCCACAGACTATTAGTTAGATTGTGCAGTTATTGTAGACTCTAGGTATTGTGTGGGATTGACTGACATGCTGTATTAGTGATAATGTGAACTGTATAATACTTAGAGTCAATAGAAGAGTGAAAATATTGCCAGTGGTTTGTTCTTGAGGAAATGTCGAGTTGTGTTCTAAATCGTGAGTTGTTACGGATTGTGCAGAGTGGAAGAGTGTAACTATAACATAATAACATAACAACACCTGGAGTGTCTAGTTGGTCGTACCTCGAAGTACACTTGTTCCTGCAGCGAGGCGCCGTCGTCATTTGGTGGCGACAGGTTCGATCCCGGTCGGTAACTATTATAGCTTTCAAATTTTATGTTTTCTAGTGCATCTTCTAATCTCTATTTCCTTCTTCTTCTTCTTCTGTGAGCGCCAAATAATACTATATGTGTCTATTTATGTAATCGTCTTAGTGGCCTCAACGGTTCCCCCCATTTATTTCTTGACATAATATTTTAACGACAACGAAACCTCTCCAATTACTTGTAGCGCGGTGTCAATATCGGGCAAGATATGTATCTGGAAGGACGAACGCTCTGTACGCCCACCAGTCTCATCTGAGTTGTGATCTCGTCCATGAGGTATAAGACCATGGGTATCAAGGCAAGTATTGTTGATGTCAATATATCATCAATCGCCAATTAAACACGTATCAGCCATGGGTGTATTAACGGGTATTTCGTCTATGTAATTCTTCTTCTTCCTCTCTTCAGCGTTCCGAGTCATTGAGGTTCTTTTCCGCAGATACATCCGTCTCCATTCGTCTCTCTAGTGACCCTCTCTTGCCAGTCGTTGATTCTGAGTGCTTGTAGGTCTGTATATATATTATCTCTCCACCGTCTTCTTGGTCTACCTCGGGGTCTACGGTCATTTATTTCATGAGTGTAAGCGAGTTTTGTTTCCCTATTGTCTTCCATTCTTTCTATATGCCCCAGCCATTGTAGTCTATTAGCCTTCATGATACCAGTGATTAGCGGGGACTTATACATATCATAAATGTCTTTGTTACTTCTTCTTTTCCACTCTCCACTTAGTGTATCCCTAATGGGTCCAAAGATGCGTCTTAAAACTTTGTTCTCAAAGGTTTGTAGCTAGGCTTCGTTATGTCTATTTTAATTCCATCACATAATTATGTAATGATATATATATATATATATATATATATATATATATATATATATATATATATATATATATATATATATATATATATATATACACACACACACCACACATATATATATATATATATATATATATATATATATATATATATATATATATATATATATATATATATATATATATACTGGGTACATCTCCAAGGGCTTGAAAACATCCCTTTTCATCACACTACCGAAGAAGCCAAGAGCTGTTGATTGTGAGGATTACAGAACTATTAGCTTAACGAGCCACATAACTAACATACTACTTAAAGTCATCATTGGCACCTTGCCGTCTTGACAGACGATAGTTTGTAAGGGATGGAGTTATTGCCTCTCCATAGCACAAAGCCTGGGCTAAAATATAGAGATCATGTGTTGCCCATGCAGCATGATCCCTCTCTCGGCCTGCCTAGTTCACTCCAGAGGAAAGGTAACACCTCTACATCTGGAACAAGACAAGCTGCAGAAGCTGCCGGATCAGCAAAGCAATGCTCTAATTGTCCGCCTGTCGGAGCTTCGATCCTAGACCAGCCGCCAACCAAGGCTTAGGGCCTGGTCTGCCCTGCCATGACACTTTGTCTTTAGGTTGCATTTCCTCGCACCAGGGTAAGGCTTGTACCCTCCCAATTGCGCTCTTCCGCCCGAAGCCGTTTGCACAATGTGGGGTGTCGGGTTTGGTAAGCGCCGCCCAACGTTCGGCGCTAACAGAAAGCAGGTAGTACCGTCTACTGTTATACGGTAGCTCAGTCATATCTGACTAAGACCTGACACAAGTCAGGTCATACATACACAGACACATACAAGTCATACAAGAAAGAATTGAACGACCAATTACATGCCTTCACGATATAGGAGTAGACGGAAAGGACATCAGCTTATTAGTAACTTGTACTGGAAACAGTGGCATCTATTAGATGCGGAAATAACTATTCGTCGCCTATAGAGATAAAAAGAGGAGTGCGGCAGGGATGTGTACTGTCCCCAAACCTTTTCAACTATACACAGAAAGAATTTTTAAACAAGTTGAACTGCCTGGACTTAACATCAATGGAAGAATCAGAAACAAACTTAATTATGGTGACGACACCTGTGTTATTAGCAGAAAGCGAGCAAGAGTTACAAAACCTAGTGGAACAAGTAAACAGACATAGTGCAGCATGTGGCTTAGATATTAACATCCAAAACACAAATACTATGATAATTAGCAGTGGAAAGGAAAGGTCATCAATGAAAATCACAGTAAACGGGGAGATACTAGAACAAGTAACAAGTTTCTCCTATCTTGGACATATAATAACAGATGATGGCAGAAGTGAAATAGAAATCATAAAGAGAATAGGAATGGCCAAAAGTGCTTTCAATGGTATGAAATTAGTATTACCATCTAAACAGATTAACAACGCATTAAAAATGAGAATTGTCAAATGCTACGAATATGCAACGCTACTGTATGGCGCAGAAGCCTGGACATTGAACAAGCAGCTAAAAAGTCGCAAAGAGGCCCTGGAGATTGGATATACAGACGAATATGTCATATTTCATGGAACAAAAACAATCAAATGCAGAGGATCTAGAAAAACTGGGAATGAAGAGCGAGAGAGTTAATTAAAGAAATAAAGAAGGGGCAAGTGAAATATTTCGGCCACATTAAAAGACATGCTACTCTTATAACAACAATACTGGAAGGCAAGGTTGATGGCAAGAGAGCAAGAGGTTGACAACCATACAAGTGTGAAGATAACATCAAGAGATGGACGAACATCCACCTGATAGAATGTACATTCAGGGCGAGAGACAGACAGTGTTGAAGACCCATTGTAGCTAACCTTCATTTTGGATACGGCACCTGATTGATTTATTGATACATGAATGATGTACACACTAGGCCTGTGGTAGAAATACAAATACTGTTGTCTTTATCAGCATCATTCATGAACATCAGTATCTTCTTCTTCTTTTTCTTCTTCTTCTTCTTCTTCTTCTTCTTCTTCTTCTTCTTCTTCTTCTTCTTCTTCTTCTTCTTCTTCTTCTTCTTCTTCTTCTTCTTCTTCTTCTTCTTCTTCTTCTTCTAGATGCATGTGTTGATGGGCGGGTGGGTGATGTGTGGGTGTGAGTATTTGATGGATGAGTACGTGAGTGGGTGGATGTGTATGAGAGATGAGTGTATGGTTGGGGGATGTGTGTGTTTGTGGGAAGATGTGTGGGAGCGGCGGATGTGTGTGGGTGGGGTATTTGTATGTGGTGGGGTGTGTGTGGGTGGGAGGTGTGTGTTTTTGGGTGTTTATGGGTGGGGGATATGTGTGGGAAGGTGGGGAGATGTGTTTGTGGGTGGGGATGTGTGTATAGGTGGGGGTGTGTAGTTGAGAGGTGGTGGATATTGGGAGGTTGAGTGGGTGTGGGTTAGCTGTGTGGGTGGGTGGGGAAAATTTTGAGGGTGCAGGATGTATGTGTGGATAGGTGCGGGATGAATGGATTGACGGGGGTATGTGTTTGGTTTTGTGATGTGTGTTTTGCTGGGTGGTTGCGATTGTGTGGGTGGGTGGTGGAGAATATGTGGGTGGGTGTGTGCGTGTCGGTTATGGGATGGGTGGGGGATGTTTGTGTGGGTGGGGATATGTGTGTGGGTGGGGATCAGTGGGTGGGTGGAGGCATGTATGTTTGCTTGAGTCTGTGTGAGTGCGTGGAGGTATGTGTGGGTGGATGGGGGTGTGGTGGGTTGGGGATGTTTGGGTGGCTGCGGGATGTGTGGGTGGCTGCGGGTGTGAGGGTGGATTGGGGATGTGTCTCACAACATTGCAATATGCACTGTTTATGTTTACAACTTTCATTTGACAATGTTCCCCCCCCCCCCCCTCCCCATGTGAATGTACCATGCGTAATATGCATTGTTTATGCTTACAAAATCCACTTGACAATGTTGTTTTTCCCCATATGTAAATGTAACATGCACATTTGATGAATGAAAGATGAGTGATCGAAAAGGCCGAATGTAAGACCAATGCGTGCCCAATTTGTTACCCTTTTAAAATAAAGTTCGTTCGTTCGTTCGTTCGTTCGTTCTCTCTCTCTCTCTCTTCTTCTTCTTCTTCTTCTTCTTCTTCTTCTTCTTCTTCTTCTTCTTCTTCTTCTTCTTCTTCTTCTTTCTCTCTCTTTTTTTCTTCTTCTCCTTCTTCTTCTTCATCGTCTTCTTCTTCTTCTTATTTCTATCTCTTCTTCCTCCTCCTCTTCTTTTTCTTCTTCTTCTTCTTCTTCTTCTTCTTCTTCTTCTTCTTCTTCTTCTTCTTCTTCTTCTTCTTCTTCTTCTTCTTCTTCTTCTTCTTCTTCTTTTGTTCACCTTGTTCTTGTTTGTTCTTGTACTTATTATTCTTCTTGTTCGTCTTCTTCTCCTTGTTCAACTCCTGCTCTGCTACTTTACGTCATGAACATTCATTAATTACAGACTGTAAAGTGAAGTCTACAGAAGAAATAGATGTTTGTACTGGTGCCAAAGGAGTCAGAAATTTCTAATTGCAAAGCATGTGTCTTGTTGTCTACTTCATAATGAATGCAAAAGTAATTACTACACATGCAACTGAAGAAGAAGTCTAGTTGCTGCCTGTGGCATTAATCATGATCATCAAAATGTACATTGCAGAAGGTCGCTTTCATCACGACCGCCTAAAGGTTTCTCGTTCTTTTGCTAATACCACTGCCAAGTGCATCATCATGCTCAAGAAATCTACAATGCACAATGTCCATTTTCGTACTGCTCTATGCCTTCAGGGTTAAATCAAGTTCAGGAACTACACTTTCAATTATTGTTCTGTCCAAACCATTGTGATGTTTAATATCCCCGAAGTATTTCAGCTTTTCAGACGTGATACTGTTGTTGAGCCAGTTATTCCGATGTTCACATCTTGTAGAATGTCAGGATCTTTCTTCTTCCTGGTCCACGATATATTGAAACTGTTTTTTAACATTTTAATTGAAAAACCCTTTTTTATCTTTTAACGAGCAACTAGAAAGTCGCATGGAAGCCCTGGAGATGTGGATATGCAGACGAATATGTCGTATTTCATGGAAACAAAAACAATCAAATGCAGAGGTCCTAGAAAAACTGGGAATTAAGAGAGAGTTAATGAAAGAAATAAAGAGGAGATAAGTGAAATATTTTGCCACGTTAAAAGACATGATACTCTTATAAAAGCCATTCTGGAAGGCAAGCTTGAGGGCAAGCGAGCAAGTGGTAGACAACGATACAAGTGGGATAATAACATCATGAGATGGACGAGCATTAACCTGACAGAATGTACAGTCAGGGCGAGAGACAGACAGTGTTGGAGATCCATTGCAGCCAACTTTCATTGCGGAGACGGCACCTGATTGATTGATTGATTGATTTTTGTATTTAGTCATTACAACATGGTTCATAACGTCACTAAATTCTAAGATGATTCAAGCAAATTAAACACATTTTAATAGTAACATAAACCTGCCTCATCCCAGGTGAAGTGACGATATCTAGCTCATTAGAAAAGGTTGAATAATTGTCATTTTAGAAGCTGAAATGAGTACTCTGTAAAATGATTTAAAATTTACAAAATTAATCTACCATAATATTCGTCACAATAAATATTTAATGATTGCGAGTTAGTCATTACAGAAAGTAATGAACAACAAAGTTCTCTGCAGCGGCAAAAATAATCAACCAACACAGTCATTACGTAAAGGTGCAGTGCCATGCTACTGGAAACAAATGGGGCACTGAAGCCAGCAGAATAAAGCAGACACTATTGGTATTATTGTTTTTTTTTTTTAATTTGGTTCGCTCGCTTTGAACTCAAGCGTAGTCCATACACTTGCTACTACTTCCAATGCACTGAACTGTTTTTGCGGGTGGATTAGCTTTCCCTATGACCAGTGTCTCTCGCCATCTGGCAAATCCTCTCTGACTTCTGACGCACTTGTATTTTACGTCTCCAAGTCAAGGACGAGAAGTCAACATTTCATCCAACTGACCGAGTAGGGATTGAACCCGCTACCTCGGCATCAGCTCGGCCATGCTGACTTCTATTGATAACATATGATTATAATGTTTTATATTCAGTCCAAATACTGAACAACATAATGATGGCGACGATCTATGAATATCTGAGATATCCAAAGCCAAGTGCTGTAGTTACTGAATTCCTCTGAGATCGTCCATCTTATAGTGGGCGCATCGGATTCTCAGACTGTCCAAGATTGTTTTTATTTTTACTTTTATAATCAATCTTAATACTTCTCCTACTTTAGATCACTCAAGGATGATCTCAGCGCATTGCAATCTGAAGACCACTCAGTGAACATCGCCGTACATTTGGAGATAAATCAAGCATAATTTCAGCATGCTAATATTGGAAGAAATTTCAAACATTATCTCAGCACAGTACAATCTGGACATCGCTGACGGATAACCTCAACACAGTACAATCTGGACATCACTGAAAGATGACCTCAACACAGTACAATCTGGACATCACTGAAAGATGACCTCAACACAGTACAATCTGGACATCACTGAAAGATGACCTCAACACAGTACAATCTGGACATCACTGAAAGATGACCTCAACACAGTACAATCTGGACATCACTGAAAGATGACCTCAACACAGTACAATCTGGACATCACTGAAAGATGACCTCAACACAGTACAATCTGGACATCACTGAAAGATGACCTCAACACAGTACAATCTGGACATCACTGAAAGATGACCTCAACACAGTACAATCTGGACATCACTGAAAGATGACCTCAACACAGTACAATCTGGACATCACTGAAAGATGACCTCAACACAGTACAATCTGGACATCACTGAAAGATGACCTCAACACAGTACAATCTGGACATCACTGAAAGATGACCTCAACACAGTACAATCTGGACATCACTGAAAGATGACCTCAACACAGTACAATCTGGACATCACTGAAAGATGACCTCAAGACAGTACAATCTGGACATCACTGAAAGATGACCTCAACACAGTACAATCTGGACATCACTGAAAGATGACCTCAACACAGTACAATCTGGACATCGCTGACGGATAACCTCAACACAGTACAATTTGGACATCACTGAAAGATGACCTCAACACAGTACAATCTGGACATCACTGAAAGATGACCTCAACACAGTACAATCTGGACATCACTGAAAGATGACCTCAACACAGTACAATCTGGACATCACTGAAAGATGACCTCAACACAGTACAATCTGGACATCACTGAAAGATGACCTCAACACAGTACAATCTGGACATCACTGAAAGATGACCTCAACACAGTACAATCTGGACATCTCTGAAAGATGACCTCAACACAGTACAATCTGGACATCACTGAAAGATGACCTCAACACAGTACAATCTGGACATCACTGAAAGATGACCTCAACACAGTACAATCTGGACATCACTGAAAGATGACCTCAACACAGTACAATCTGGACATCACTGAAAGATGACCTCAACACAGTACAATCTGGACATCACTGAAAGATGACCTCAACACAGTACAATCTGGACATCACTGAAAGATGACCTCAACACAGTACAATCTGCACATCACTGAAAGATGACCTCAACACAGTACAATCTGGACATCACTGAAAGATGACCTCAACACAGTACAATCTGGACATCACTGAAAGATGACCTCAACACAGTACAATCTGGACATCACTGAAAGATGACCTCAACACAGTAAAATCTGGACATCACTGAAAGATGACCTCAACACAGTAAAATCTGGACATCACTGAAAGATGACCTCAACACAGTACAATCTGGACATCACTGAAAGATGACCTAAACACAGTACAGTCTGGACATCACTGAAAGATGACCTAAACACAGTACAATCTGGACATCACTGAAAGATGACCTCAACACAGTACAATCTGGACATCACTGAAAGATGACCTCAACACAGTACAATCTGGACATCACTGAAAGATGACCTCAAGACAGTACAATCTGGACATCACTGAAAGATGACCTCAACACAGTACAATCTGGACATCACTGAAAGATGACCTCAACACAGTACAATCTGGACCATCGCTGACGGATAACCTCAACACAGTACAATCTGGACATCACTGAAAGATGACCTCAACACAGTACAATCTGGACATCACTGAAAGATGACCTCAACACAGTACAATCTGGACATCACTGAAGATGACCTCAACACAGTACAATGTGGACATCACTGAAAGATGACCTCAACACAGTACAATCTGGACATCACTGAAAGATGACTGAAAGATGACCTCAACACAGTACAATCTGGACATCACTGAAAGATGACCTCAACACAGTACAATCTGGACATCACTGAAAGATGACCTCAACACAGTACAATCTGGACATCACTGAAAGATGACCTCAACACAGTACAATCTGGACATCACTGAAAGATGACCTCAACACAGTACAATCTGGACATCACTGAAAGATGACCTCAACACAGTACAATCTGGACATCACTGAAAGATGACCTCAACACAGTACAATCTGGACATCGCTGACGGATAACCTCAACACAGTACAATCTGGTGATTAATTAAGGATGTGTGTGTGTATCCAATATACCGGAAATGATTCACAACGGTGTGTCTCAAAAATACAAGATACGAATCCCTGCCTTGTTAAAGGGGATTACTATGTTATACTGAACTCAAGAATTAATTACCTTATCCTACTTCATCACGGTGTGGTGGGATGAACGCATAATCTTCACGGAGAAGGATTAAGAAACCCAGTACTCCTGTACACAATACGCGCCTCAAAAATCTGTCAGCAGTTGGAAATCAAAAGAGAGTAGGCCAACATTGACCGCTCCCCAAAATACATATTAAATTAGGCAAACCCACACACAAATAGAATATTTAAGGCATGTGTGATAGTATAATACACACACTGGGGCACTGACGCGTGTTTGTATTTTTACTGTTTTGGGTTCAGGAACTCCTAGTAAAATATATAAGAATAGAATGGGTGTGAATGATGAAGGTATGTGGGTACAATGAAGATGATCCTTCGAAAACAATCACTTACCCAAATGATTGTTATTCCTACTATGGACACAATAGTGGTGGCCTGTCTCGGTGTCGGAAGTCGATCGTCTGCCGGCCCAGTTGCCATGGATTCAAACTGGCAACGAGGCACAAGTGTAAAACTGATCTGGGCGCCCAGGTCGACGTAGCTTAATATGTTAAAAGTTAGTTGTATATCCTTTACAGGACGTCGCAGTCAACACCAGCATTTTTTGCTGCTGTGATCTCTCGGCAAGTTTACGTTCAGTAGTTTGCCATTGCTTTCTGAACGACCGGCAAACATACCATTTCGTAAAAACCCAATCACCAGTGTGATGGTGACAGCATCATTCACCGTGTGCCATTTGGTCAAACGAATAGAGTCCTTTGCGTTTACATTTTAGCTCGGTGTCTGTAGCGAGGTTCCCAGTTTGTGTGTATCCCTCCAGTGCCTTGACGGCTGGCGTTGGCAATCATGCCTCGCCACAAATTACGGCCTCCGACGTCGGGGATAAATTTATATGTTGACTCCCTTCCGTGCCATGACACTAGACTGTCAAGAATCTTCTCACGCTGTCTTCCTCTATCTCACATTCCGCAATTTTTTTCCGGTTGTCACAACATGTTCCAGTTGTTGTCTTATCTTAACGTGACCAAAACAATGATGACTGTCTCTTTCTGATGTTTGTGATAAGTTGTCTTTGCAACTCAGCTTCCCATAAAACGTCCAGATTGCTCATTTTTGCTGTCCAATTAATTTTCAGCATTCTTCTATAAAACCATATCTCCACGACTTCCATGGATTCTTTCGCCGTTTACTAATTGTCCAGGATTGGCAGTACAAAAATGACGCGTTACTCTTCGGGGGGACGCTATTTAGTGTTTTCCTTTGGATTTCGTGTGATTTCCTATGGATTTCCCGTGAATAGTGTTTTCCTGTGGATTATGTGATGTTATTTTGTGTTCTTTTATTGGAAGTTTTCAAAAGAAGCCACGGAAGGCAGGTGGTGGATGAAATTTTGAGGGCAGCCGACAGATATTTATTGGTCGTGGTCTCGAGTTTCACGACGACAGGCAGATGAGCTCTTCTTGAGTCAATGGCTGCGGTCTCCGACCAGTACGGTCACTGCCATAGAGGAAAGCAACGGCAAACTACCTCTTTAAAAGTGCCTAGTACATCATGATTCGCTTAAAGACTGATCATCGCAAGACAAGGACAGAGACGTTAACATTAGCAACATGGAACGTTAGGACGTTAAACGACGACGAAAAATTAGAGAACATAGAACAAGAATTTGAAAGGGAAAAAATTACTATTTTAGGTATGTGCGAAACGAGATGGACAGGAGCAGGCATCAAGATAGATGAAGATATCAAGATTATTTATTCTGGAGGTGAAGATCGTCATAGGGGAGTGGCAATTATTTTGGACCGGAAAACATCAAAATCTGTTCAAGGATATTGGGCCGTGTCGAACAGAATTCTAGTAGTTAAATTAAGTGGCATACCTTTTAGCATAAATATTATTCAAGTATATGCCCCAACAGGAGAATCCAGTGAAGATAGTGTAGAAGAATTTTATAATGACATAGAGTCTGCCTTAAAGAAATGTAAAAATTCAGAAATAAACATCATAATAGGGGACTTCAATGCAAAAGTAGGAAATCAAGGGGATAGATACACAGTAGGAAACTATGGTTTAGGAGAGAGAAATGAAAGAGGATACAGACTCGTAGAGTGGGCAAAAGAACAGGAAATGATTGTAGGAAACACCTGGTTTAAGCAACACCCTAGAAGATTATGGACATGGAGGAGTCCTGATAGCAGGATTAGAAACCAGATTGACTACATTCTCATTAGCAGAAGATTTAGAAACGCGCTAACAGTAGCAAAAACAGTTCCCAGTGCTGATTGTTATAGTGACCACAGATTACTCACAGGAACATTGAGGATAAAGTTGAAGAAAGTCAAGTATATAACAGGAAACACTAAATATGATTTGTGTACATTGAGTAATGACAAGGAAATACAAAACAAATTCAACATAGAAGTACAGAACAGATTTGAAATATTGTCTGATCTAGAGATATTATTCCAGGATGTGGATGATCAATGGGAAACGTTGAAGAATTCAATCAATGTGGCTGCAGAAACAACTATTCCAAAATTAAAGAAGGTGGGTCGTAAGAAATGGATGACTGAAGAAATTTTACACCTCATGGAAACAAGAAGACTCAACAAAAATAATTCTGTCAAATATGAAGAAATTCACAGACAAGTCAGAATATTATGTAAGGAGGCAAAAGAATCATGGCTTGAGGAAAAGTGCTTAGAAATTGAAAACCAACACAACAGTCAAAATACCAAATTAGTGCACAAAAGAATTCAGGAACTTACTAATAAAAGAACAAGTACATCAACAGGGTGTCTAAAAACTAAAGATGGCAAAATCATAATAGAAAAAGACCAGATTCTACATGTATGGACAGATTATGTGAAACACCTTTATGATGATAACAGAGACGAACAGTATGATATTAGATTTAATAATGAAGGACCGCCAATTTTGGAGATGGAGGTTCGAAATGTTCTTAAGCATATGAAAGCTGGCAAGGCCCCCGGTGCAGATAACATCACAACAGAAATGATTAAAGCTTTAGAAGAATTTGGACTAGAGCAAGTCACCAGACTGCTGAACACATTATATGATACTGGAGATATACCTCCTGAATTATGTAACTGTGTTTATTGCAATCCCAAAGAAATCAGGAACCTTGGAATGTGATCAACATAGAACAATTAGTATAATGAGTCACATCACAAAGATTTTGCTAAGAATTATCATGCAAAGAGTGAGGAAGAAGATACAACCTGAAATAGGGGAAGAACAATGTGGGTTTGTAGAAGGAAAGGGTACAGTAAATGCTGTGTATATGCTGCGAACAGTTATTGAACGTGCTATAGAAGTAAACAAGGATATACATCTTTGCTTTATTGACTATACAAAGGCTTTTGATAGAGTTAGACATGTCAACATGGTGGATATGCTTGCAGATCTACAAATTGATGGGAAAGACATTAGACTTATAAAAAACATATATTGGAAACAACAAGCTGCAATAAGGATTGATAATGAAGTGGGACAGTATCAGCCAATTAAGAGAGGTGTTAGGCAGGGATGTGTGATGTGTCCAGATCTTTTTTCCCTATACAGTGAAAATATTTTCAGAAATGTAGAGGATATAAATGGAATCAGCATTGGAGGACGAAACATCAATAACATTAGATATGCAGATGATACAGTATTAATTGCAGACAATGCGCAGGACCTGCAACAATTAGTAGATGCGGTTGTTGTACACAGTGAGCAACTGGGGTTAGAATTAAATTGTAAAAAGACTCAGGTTATGGTCGTCACTAGGAAGAAAGAAGTGCCACAATGTAATATACAAGTAAATGGAAATATTCTTCAACAAGTGAATCGGTACAATTATCTTGGAACAGTCATAACATCTGATGGGAGATGCCTTGAAGAGATTAGAACAAGAATCGCCATGGCGAAAGTAGCCTTTAGCAAGATGAAAAACATTCTGACCAATAAAAAGATGTCAATTGAAACGAGAAAAAGAGTGTTGAGGGGATACATAGAGCCTGTTCTTTTGTATGGATGTGAAACTTGGACAATGAGCAGTCAAACTGAAAAACATCTGAAGGCTGCAGAAATGTGGTTTCTGAGGAAAATGCAAAGAATACCATGGACAGACAGAAAAAACAATGACCAAGTACTACAGGAGACAAATGAACATCGTAAACTGATTAGAGAAATTAGACGCAGACAGTCAAAATTTTTTGGACATGTTATGAGAAGAAATGGATTGGAGAACTTGGTGACAACTGGCACGATCGAAGGGAACAGACCAAGAGGAAGACCGAGAGGAAAATACCTGGATGGCTTGGCCACATGGCATGGACGAGACAAATACAGGAACACTGAGCTGATCCACAACACTGGTGATCGAGTGAAATGGCGAGTCATGACCGCCCACGCTTCCCGGCATGGCACTTGATTGATTGATTGAATATATGAATCGCAAAACATTATAATGTGTATGTGTTTTTAAATCGTCGTCTACTTCTTTAAACTTGTCCAGAGCAGTAACACTGTGGCTGATGCTCCACAACAGACACAGAATTGCACACACAATAATGGTACAATAAAACGCATGAATCACATAAACACACTGGAGTAGCAAACAGAGTAACCACAAGTAATTGAAATATAAATAGACGAGAAACGAGTCTCCACAGAAATGGATCAATAGGAAACACATACTAAATGTGGTAAACTTTACAATGGATAATTTGTTTAATACATATCATCATAAGGTGGAAAATGAAAATATAAATTAATGAACACAAGCAAAAACCCAGAAGATACACAAACACATAGGTACACAATTAATAACATAATAAATGCAAGCCATAATTTAATTCTAATCGCAAACATCAGAAATAAACAAGTGCACAGGAAATAACAAACGAAAAATTTATGAAAAACATGACAGACGAAAAAAGTACATGCATAATTATACAATGAAACATGCTTTCTAATTTCTATTTTAGCATATCCTATTACAGGACATTGCTGTCAACACCAGCATTTTACCGCTGTTGTTGATTTCTTGGCAAGATTACGCTCAGTAGTTTGCCATTGCTTTCTGTGCGGCCGGCTCACATATCCCGTAAGTAACGGCCGAGGCGAGAACCGCTGCCGATTATCGCGCAGCTGCGTTTGTTCACATGGATGAACGGGATTACGGAGAAAGTCTCTAACACCTAGGCCAGGGAGACCGGCATGTTTTCTATACTAGGTCGAATTCTAAGATATGAAAGAACAAAGACACTACAAGAAGGTAAAATACTAGTCAACAGAGAAAGAGGTAGATCAACGGCAAACGTGTAAAGCAGATATGCACAGTTCTATCTATATAGATATGCGTGGAACTAAAGAGAGCGAATAAGATAGCCATATATGGGTTGAAATACATGCTTGACGATATTAGTGATGATGATTATTGATGATGATGATGATGATGATGATGATGATGGTGATGATGATGATGATGATGATGATGATGATGATGATGATAACAATGAAGACGATGATGATTGTGACTAACACAGAATAAATAGGGTACACAGGGTGAATACATCAGTTGAGTCAGGCAGATGATATTACAGTTCAAAACAATGCATTCCCTTGTTGAATTTAAACACAGAAGTCAAAAACAGTATATTGCATGATTTATTGCCTGGCATATTTCGCTGCATCTTGTCATGTACATACTGCAGAGTTATATATTATATGAAGTGAATACATGAATACTACTTCGGCTGAAATACTTAAAGCACATAGTCTTGGATTTTTTTTTGAATTTGGAGCATTTGTGAAATTACCGAGGGAAAAAATAAATAGTCGCATTGGAACAATACACGTAACTCTGTTTTAAGTATGTCATACGCAGAGAAATATGTCAGGCAATAAATGGTGCAAATGGTGTTTATGACTTCGTGTTTACATTTCACAATTTTTGTTCTCTTTCTTTTCTCACACTGCCATAAAATTATTAGGCATGTTAAAACTTGCTTCAGCAGATGCCTATTTCAGCAGTCAGTCGGGGATGTCTTCGTGCATCAAGTAAGTAAATGTAGCGGTATGAGTTATCCACATGAATGCATGGCATCAAACAGTGACATTTCCATGTAACATCGAACATTAATATATGACAGGAAGCGGACTTTCAGACTGTAAATTTATTCGACTTCAAGCACAATGATGTACAGTCAATGATACCATCATGCTGTCGTTCTCTCATGCTGTGTTTTAATAGTACTCTTTTAATAATTACTTGCTAACGATGATTATGGTAGTCACTAATTATTACGACTTATAATGGTCCACTCGACAACTAGTGACAAACATTCGATTCTGGTGCCTTCTTACAGGGAAAATAATTTTACCACGCCAATAACGATTGTTGACCAGTTATCTCTTAACCAGCATTTTGCATTGTTCTAATCTACACTCCTCTCATTTAAGGTCTTTTCCTTCCGAAGCAGCTATTGTCCATATCCTGCGCAATGCAGTAACCTTGTCTCCTGCCAGTTCAACATGTGGCCTGCCTCATGCTCACTAGCGAAAGCTCAAATCTAACTAACGTTTGAGTCGCTAAAGAACACATGTCTCATTAACAAATAATTATTCTGAAAGAGGACACGTGGCTGAAAGAGGACAACTGAGGCGACATCGATTTTCCATCTTCTTACACAATGTTTTCGACGCATTCTCACTTCAGCACAATGTTTTCCCCGTACTGAATTTGAATAGTGAAGATAAATCACACAAGGCAGCACATTTTATTGCCTGGAGTATTCTGTTGCGTCTCGTCAGGTGCATACTGCAGAAGACACACAACATAAATTAAACCAAAGCGACTACGCCTTCAATCTGAAATATACTAATCATATATTCCCAAGGCATTATAAATAGTCGGACACGGAAAATATAAACTGTTTTGTATTTCAGCTTGAACAATTAATTGGTTTACATTAGTTTACACTGCCCGACTTCTGCAGGATGCACCTGACGAAATGCAGCGAAATCTAGCAGGCAATAAATTGTGTAACCTATTGTTTGTGTCGACATTATCGACACTTATTCTCGCCTGTAATCCACCCTCATCTCTCACACACACACACACACACACACACACACACACACACACACACACACACACACACATGTGTATATATATATATATATATATATATATATATATATATATATACACACATGTGTGTGTGTGTTTGAGATGAGGGTGTGCTTGAGATGTGTGTGTGTGTGTGTATGTGTGTGTGTGCGTGTGTGTGTGTATGTGTGTGTGTGTGTGTGTGTGTGTGTGTAAGTAAAACTGACCAGGTGGCTCCACCGGTGGCCATATGTTTGTAACCCTCTTGAGTCGGGAATTACTTTTAAAACTAAGCGTGAGCATTCGGTCTAAAATCTGCACTAGGAAAAGTTTCAGGCAGCAATGGCGACCACTGTCACATTGATCACATTTCCCATGGAGTGTATATTGATCTAACAAATATACGGCTAGCCTCATATACCAAATACATCTCAGAGTATGACATCGGGTCTTAAGCTGTGTCGGCTTTGTCTTTTTTTTACAATCTGAACTCAAGCGCAGCCCATATACGTGCTACTGCTTCCAGTGCACCGGACTGATTTCTGAGTAAGTATTAATTAATTAATTTTCCCTGTTAACAGTGTCCCGCACCATCAGGCTCCAAGGTTGAATTAGTTGAATTAAGATGGGTGCTAAAATATGCACTGGAAGAAAGGACGGCCGGTGTGACACTGGCCTCGCCATCCTTGTATTCATTCAGTGTTGAATTTTATACAAGAAATGGACTAACACCATTCACCCAATAAAACTTTCCTGTTGCTTTCTACAAATACAGTAACCGGCGCTGTGACTTAGAGGTAAGTGAGACTGGCAGTTTCATAATTCCCCGTCATACCGAATAGAGGGTTCGAAATCAGCTTCGGGCGATTTGGAAGCAGATCACTTTGCGTTGATCTCGATTATATGAGGGTCAATCGTTCAGAAAACTACTGGACTAACATTCCCGAGTAAAGCAGAAAAACCAATACACGTTGGAGTCGATTGCAACGTCCTGTAAAGGACATGCAACTAACAAACAAATTCAGATATATAGGTAAGAATGCAGGAAATTTTACAAGCACAAACAATGTAATGAAGAAAACAAGTAGAGACTTGGAAGAAAGATGATTCTATTCAGTAAATATAACATCTCAATACAAAGGTAGATAATCCAGTAAACCTGCCATCACAATGGCAAGGTAGATAAATCAGAAATCTCTCATCACAATGCAAAGGTAGATAATTCAGTAAATCTACCATTACAATGCAAAGGTAGATAATTCAGTAAATCTCTCATCACAATGCAAAGGTAGACAAACATGTAAAGTAATATAACAATATTACTGACATTGTAGGCCTAAATGAGATTGACGAACATGGTTCTCTGCCAAATCTATTTTCTGTGTATTTAAATTCCACCTCTGATTGCTGTCCCTGAGGCTCTAAAATTCCAATTCGTGTGCTGACACCCTCCCCCTGTCACGACACAAGAGAGCAAGACATTTCTCTGTCTCTATGTCTTCCTCTACCTTTTTTTAAACACAAATTTCTCTCGTTTGTCGCAGTATGTTCTAGAGTCTGTCATCTCCTAGTGTGGTTAACAATCTGATGTTTGTGGTAAGGTGTCTTCGTGTCTTTTCAAACGTTTAGATTACTCATTTTGACCGTCCAAGAAATTTTCAGTATTATTCGGTAACACCATACACCTAAAGCTACTAGTGAACCACATCTCTAAAGCTTCTAGTGAACCACATCTCTGAAGCTTCTAGTGAACCACATCTCTGAAGGTTCTAGTGAACCACATCTCTGAAGGTTCTAGTTAACCACATCTCTGAAGGTTCTAGTGAACCACATCTCTGAAGCTTCTAGTGAACCACATCTCTGAAGCTTCTAGTGAACCACATCTCTGAAGCTTCTAGTGAACCAAATCTCTGAAGCTTCTGGTGAACCACATCTCTGAAGCTTCTAGTGAACCACATCTCTGAAGGTTCTAGTGAACCACATCTCTGAAGCTTCTAGTGAATCACATCTCTAAAGCTTCTAGTGAACCACATCTCTGAAGCTTCTAGTGAACCACATCTCTGAAGCTTCTGGTGAACCACATCTCTGAAGCTTCTAGTGAACCACATCTCTGAAGCTTCTAGTGAATCACACCTCTGAAGGTTCTAGTGAACCACATCTCTGTAGCTTCTAGTAAACCGCATCTCTGAAGCTTCTGTTGAACCACATCTCTGAAGCTTCTAGTAAATCACATCTCTCAAGCTTATATTAATTTCATTGCTTGTTTGCTAATTGTGCAGGAGTCAGAACAATTTGTTCAAACTGGTTCTGAGTATTATGTAGGCATGCTTCTTCTCACAAAGACACGGATGTATTGCTTAAGGTGATCTTCAATTTACAGCATGCAGTTTTCGCTTGTCCTCTTACGTTCTTAATCTCTGTGTGTGATCCGTCTTAAATCTGGTGTTATCAGTATGCCTAGACATTTGAATCGCTGCACTTGCCGCAAATTAATTCCATTTACGTTTATTGTACATTTATGCACGATCTGTTTCTTTGATATCACCATTACTTCTATCGTACTATTATTCAAAACGAGGCCCATTTTATCACTTTCTTTAACCACTGTATCTATCATTTTCTCTAGTTCGTTCTAGTTTGTTGCTATCAAGATGATGTCATCAGCATAGCGTACATTAATTATATTACGTCAGGCACACTCGATTTCCGGCACATTTTCTGTAGATCTCATTACATGTTCACTGTACAACGTATACAAACCAGAAGACACAACAGGTCCTTGTCTGACGCGCTCATTCGCACACTGAAATGTTCCTAAATGGTTGTTAATTCTAAAGGCTGCAGTTTGCTCGTCTGCTATCACTTGACTGAAGACAGATTCACTGCGTAAATTTCACCATGCTTCAGAACGTAGTTAGTACGTACAATGCTGTTGAGGTATTTCGAGAACAATGTCAATGCATGAAGGAACACAACTTTCTCGACACCACCATAGATATTCTACAAACATTGTTTGGGGATACAATTGTCGCCTGATTGTTATAGGCATCTAGGGCAGTGCCCGTTGCTTCGTAGTCTGTAAATGACGAATTTAACAGGAGCAATGTAAATCAGGGATATTCTATACTTTGATCATGTCAGGGGGTATAAAACGTACTAATATGCCTAGACAACACGATCCTTCAATCGGATATGAAATTTGAAGTTTTCCCTTTAACCAGATACGAAACTGCAAATTTTCCCGTCAACCAGATAGAAAACTGCCTATTTTTCCTTCCACCAGACATGAACCTGGATGTTTTCCCTTTAACCAGATATGAAACAGCAAATTGTCTTTTCCACCAAATATTAAACTGCAAACTGCGAAGTTTTCCCTTCAATTAGATATGAATTCAGAAGTGTAACATTTAATTGCAGGAAGTTTTTCTTTCAAGTAGAGATATAAACGCAGAGGTGTGTAAATTAGAGGCGGGCGCGGTATTTCATTGCCGTTCTCACCGTTTTAGAGTACAGGTGACTTAACTGATTAACATAATTTATACATCCTTTTCTTCTTCTGTTAAGTGGACTGCAGTAGATAGGTAGTCGTCAATCCTTTCTTTATGCCACATTTTAATAAAGATGAGTAGCTTATATAATAATAATAATAATAATAATTATTATTATTATTATTATTATTATTATTATTGTTATTATTATTATTATTAATATTATTATTATTTTTACTTGGTCACTCAGCTGTTTAAACTTGTTATGTACACAAGTCTCTTCTCAGTTTCTCCGACTGCACTTCACATATAGTTTGAATCAAAAACTATAAACCTAGATAAAAAGAACATTATTCATTTCTTCTACATGAAACGCCAGGTAAATAAAGCAACCTAACTGTACACAGTGTATAAATTATCATCATCACAAGCCCTGCAATGTGACAGTGGCTTTTAAGTCTTTCCACAGAGCTTGGACCCTGCTCTATTCTGTATAGATTGTACTGATGATACTCTCCGATGCCATCTTCTAAGACTATCATTTGTCTCGGGTTGCCGCTGCTTTTCTACCGCTAATCTTCAAGTGGTGGCGGTGTTTTCCAACGTATCTCTTCACACTATATGAGCAAAGGTGTACAGATACAATATGGAACACAAATACCAAACAAGCAGGATATTGTAAATAAATTGCGAAGTACTTTTAAATGTAACAATAAATATGAAACGTGATTTTAATCCTTTCATTACCAAATGACTGTGTCTTTTCATTTATTATTTGTTAATATCTTCTAACATAGTACACAATAAAATAAAAACTAAATGCTATGTGATGTGATATTCCCAATAAGTTTCGTCATCTTCATTATACGCCACAGCTGACTCTAACGACAACAAAAACACTCTTAGAAGCTACCCACACTGCACATTACGTAATGTAACTGTTTTAATATATAGCTGTGGAAAACGACGACAATAGTGTGTTAAGAACACGTTTATTTTTAATTGTTTAAACTTATAAATGTGATGGTTCCCCCATCAACATAACTGTCATTTACGGCCGCGAACTGTGCAGGTTAGATTTTTATTTTTGCCCCGGACAGAAAAAACTCCACACCTTACCGAGGATTCGAACCCGGGTCTCTCGAATGAGAGCCAGGCATTCTAGCCACTCGGCCTGCCGCTCCCCTAACGCATACATTAAATAACGTTTATTGTATGTAGGGGACAGTCGTGGCTGAGAGGTGACGGTATCAGTCTTAGAAGGTACCGAGTCCGATATCAGCACAGGGCTGGGAATTCTTCCAAGATCGCTTGGTATGTAATGACAGCACACTTCCCCATGATTTCTTGGATAGCGAGATCGTATACCTAGCCTTCTCGGATAAGGGTGAAAATAGGGAGTCGCACTGAGCAAATTGTGCACGTTGCAAATCGCAGTCCAGTTGAAAAATCACAAAGAGGAGGCCGTAAGACCTCTATCCTGTCTGGTACATTGTTAGGATAGATAAACCAACCCACGGGAAGATATAGCCCCTTACCTTGAATGGAATCTGTCTAGTGGAAGCACACTTTACACAAATGTAGTGCTTGCCCATCAAGAATGATGATGACCATTCATTTCATCCAATGGGGGTTGACAGTTTGGAGCCGGAGTTCTAATATGGCTGGCAAGGCCTAGTTTGGCTCACAATGGTCTTTGACAATGTGGGCAAAGAATGCTTGACGTTCCAGGAGGAGGTGCTCCTGCAGCGGTTTTTCTGTCCAGCCTTTTTTTCCACAGCTCTTGCAGTCCTGTTTGCTTCACAGGTGGCTACACCTTGCGTAATGATGTACGCCACGAATTTTGGTCTTTCGCAGCAGTCTCCCTAGTGTCGTGATGAATTCCAAAATCTTTTAGTGAGATCTTCAGAGTGTCTTTAAAGCGTTTCCTCTGGTCGCATTGGGCGTGTTTACCATAGCGCAGGTCGCCGTAAAAAAATCGTTAAGGAAGCTTGTGATCTAGCATGCGAGTCAGGTAACCAGACCAGCGAATCTGATTCTTCATTAGAATAGTGTGGATACTGGGCATGGACGCTCTTTCTAGGACTTTAGTGTCTGGGATCTTGTCTTGCCATTTATAATCTTCAATACCTTGGATGTAACCTGTCTAGATGAAGAAACCACTACACAAATGTATACCCGTGTTGGACACACTGACCTCTGAGATGCATAACTAAATGTGAGGCATTCCCCTTGAATGAGGAACGAAGGGAAAGAGGAATATGTTCATGAAAATTCACACATCTAGATTTACGGTGGAATGGCATGTTAACAAACAGCTTTATACAAACGTTGGGGTTGCATAACCTTACATCACATGGTCATAAATAAAACATTGGATTACACATGATTGTTATGTGCACGATCTGATTTCTACTTCAGATTGAATATGATATGGCATGCTGAAGGAAATCATTATTCTTAACTTGCCACACATAACATTATGGCTAGAGACAAAGCCAGATTTATTGTGAAGTTGTTAGACCGAAGAACATATCAAATGACGCTGTGAGGAATATCATTCAATTGTATTATACTGTTGTTTGATTTCAGTGTGGATGAACAGCCTAGGTGTTCTAAATGTATAATTCTTTTACAGTCTTACGAGCCTGGGATTACGTTTTTGATTTATTCTATTAGCTAAGTGGTTCTGTAAATGGGCATTACTGTCCTCTTCTTGAAACATATGTAGGGTTGAGATGAGGTTTTGATTTTGCAATATACTTAATACAAGAAAAAAAAAAAAATACGTTAAAAAAATAAAATAAAACCTGTCAATTGTATACGTGTAGGAATGGAGATAATTGTCGGCGGCAGTCTGAACATAGTTTGGGAACCAGTTTTCTAGCCACATTAACAATATTGATCAGTACAGCTAAGCAACTGAATCCAAGCAAATCAGACATAACATGAATGAATTCATACACTCAGATGGTAATCTTCGATAGTGGTGTAGTGGTAGATTCAGCTGTCTTACTAGGCAGTGGCCCCAGGTTGAAATCCTTTGTAGTAGCATGCTGATTTTCATCCAATTAAGCTTTGATGTCTACATTTGTTCTTAAGTCGATATTAAGCTGGTCGTCATAATTGTCCATATAATCCTGCCACGTGACGCACATTACCTCTAATATAAATGTTTCTTTATGTCTCCTTATAAAGCTAACTATCATCTTCCCTATTTCTCTTCTCGTGTCTCTTACTCCTTTGAAAATATGGATTGTCTTCTATTCGTGGATTAGTTTCTGTCAAAACGTCTCCGTTACTTTTCCAGATTTGTGCAGGTTCTCTCTGGACAAAGGGGTGGAGTCTGTTGACGATGAAAGACATAACACACGTGTGGAGTTACATCACCAACATAGGCCTCATCCCGGCCAGCGTGTACATGCTGTGCTGAATCCTGGCCTAGCTGTATACCACTTGGCCTCTCCGTAGATGTGAAGTCCTGTACCCGTCTTGCACACCTGGCTGGTCTCTGAGCTTATAGAGGGGAAGGAGACCTCTGCAACACGAGCCTCGTGGGGATGGTACTTTAGTCAGTTGTTACAAGAACTGTCTCTACCTCGGCCCCACCTCGATAAATACAGGGTGTATGTTTAATGGCTGTGCAGTGTTTGAAAATATTGCCAGTCCAAGTTTTGTATTCACCTTCTGTAAAATTCATGCAACATAATAGGTAAATACAAAACTTTGACCGGAAATATTTGCAAACACTGCACAGTCATTAAAAATACACCCTATATAAGCAATGTTCAGAGCTCCAGGAGCCACCTCGCCACAGTGGCTAACACGCCTACCTGCCGACCCGGTAGTCAAGAGTTGGAATCCTCATTAAGGCGGATGTTTTTTTTTGTTTTTTTTTTCAAATTTACCTGGGCTCCCAGGTGGAACAAGTTTAAAATGTGTGTCAGAACATTTCTTGGAAAGTAAATGCGACTGTATTGACTACACTACCCATTTAGTGTCGATCTGTCTCAGAATATGGGACTAAAGTCACATCCCCAACATACTCCGTGTCGTGAAAACAGGCAATTTACAGGGTGCATTTTTAATGACTTTGCAGTTTTAAAATACTGTCGTTCCAAGATTTGTTTCTACCTACTGTGAGGTTCATGCAACTAAATACAAACCTTGGAACGGCAATATTTTCAAAAAACTTCGCAGTCATTAAATACACCCTGTACTTTACTGCATTTTAACTGAGAAGAATTGAGAGAAAGAACCATTGCATCCAGATGTAGCAGTAGTTCTGTGGCTGTTTGGTGACCAGTTGTTTCTTCTGTCCCATTGATAATGCCAGTAGGTATTAATGGTAGTTGTTACAACGATACGGTATTATTCTAAGTAAGTCAAGGGCCCCTGAACATGCATAAAAGCGCATTAATCATATGTGCTAGATCTATATTTGTATAGACTATTTGACACTTGGTGTATGAAATACTCAGAGACATTTCCTGATTCCAGTATTAGGCTACATGGACCTGGGAGTCCTGGTCAAATGTTAATAATCCGTCCCTATGCGATTGCGAGCTGCTACGCTACCGTGGCTGAAATTATTCTAAGTGGCAAAACGTAACTGTTAACAGTAACAGTCAGCGATTATTACAGTACTGACAGACAGCACAGTTCAATACCACAGCAATATTAGATTTGACCGTTTAACACAATGAGAAGTCGCATAAGTTGCTGTAAATAAGGAAAAGGTTAGTTAGTTGCATATCCTTTACATGAAGTTACAGTCAATCCTAGAATTGTTTTGTTGTTGTTGTAATGTTCATGATCTCTTGGCAAATTTACGTTCAGTACTTTGCAATTGCTTTCTGAACGACCGCCACTCATACTTTTGTATGGGAAACAAACGCTAGCCGGTCTGCTTCCAAACAGCCCTCAGCTGTGTTTCGAACGCGGTATACGGGATTACGAATTGCGTCCGTAACCCCTTTTCCACCGAGCCGGTGTAAATAAGGAAAGCACAGTGAATTCATTATATCCTTATGTCACTCTGGGCAATGGTTGGGGTCTGTTGATAATGAACTATCTGAAACATGTGTAGGAATCATTACCAACATAGACCGGACCTCAAGGCATTCAGTATATGTTGTCCTGAATCATGATCTGGTTACATCACGATATGTCTCCCTAGATGTTATGTTCCAGTACCAGTTGTGGACACCTCGCTGGCTTCTCAGCTTGGATAAATGAAACCTAGCTCAGCAAAACAGTTCCCGTGGAGTTGACATTTTCTTATGGGATTAGGAATGAAAGTCTCTACATTGAAGCTCACTGAGATAGATTGAGGTCCTTTCCAGGACTCAGATGACATCAAGCAAGACCAATGCATCGAATTTAAGAGTTAAGCTCAGAGTCTTCGAGAGGGTCGCCAACCAACAACCTCAGATACAACAACAAGAACACCAATAATATATACGTGAATTATCATCTATCCAGCCACAGTGAAACAATGTAAATGCTAACAGCGTTTCTAGACAATTCCAACATATATTCTTGTTCGTGCCGTAAACACAAAACACGCATTCAAAGATGGTGTGCTTACGATTGGACAATTACTACCAACATATTATTATTTAGTCTGACCTGTGTATCGTAAACCCGAAGAACATGAATAGGAATTTCGAAGCAACTGTATTTAATATGCAGCATAAAACACTTGGGACTAATTAGCGAAAACGCTTTTATACAAATAAGTAATGCATCTAGAAGTTTAGTTGGCAAATTGTTGTCCATACTGCAGCATCAATAGCATACCTGGTGGTGCACTTTACATTAAATATTTCTGCTGCGGCAGCAGTCACGGTTACTACATATTTACTACATACTTATTTTACAATAGTAAATAAATAACTCAGCCAGTAAAATCTTTGTTTTGTTTTACTTAAAGTAATTCTACTTACAGTAGTTATGTTTTACACGCACAATCGAGATACATACTACCAGTAGTAAAACACTTGGTTGTTACAGTAACAACAATAGAAGTTTCACACTGGTAGATTGATAATAACACATCCTATACCAAAGACATCATCCATAATTAAGAATGCCTACAACCAAACATTTCACATTTTATGTTGTCTATGCCAACGAAATCGGCTCATCTTAAATACATACTTGATTACTGTTGCTCGATTTACTTGTTCAGTTAACGTCAAGTAAATATGGCTAACAATGCACTTCAGCTCATGGTGACTGTTTACGTCAGAATTCTCATATCAGAAAATAACGCATTTGTCATAACACTATGAAACGTGTTTTTTGATCGAGTAATGATGTGCTTGGTAGCAAGTGTGTTACATCCATTGTCAATATACACAATCCCTACACTTGGAGACGTGAGTAACAGCAGAAGTATTGTAAAATGAGTTCATACTATACGGCTTTCAACAAATTGCCTTGTAGCTAGTCATGTGACGAATGGTTCAGAGTGAAGGGTTATTCTAGGAGACCCAAGTCTTCTTCCTCTCCAAATTCCTCGGACTGCCGCCTTCTTCGGTGCTGCTGATCCCGAATTTCAAACTCGTCTGGAAGGAACAATTGGAATGTAACTATTTAGTGTTCGTTGTTATGCGTAAACATTACAGACAGACAGAAAGACAGACAAGACAAAATAAGACATACAGATCGATAGACAGAGAGATAGACACGACAAGACAAGATATGGCACGCAGACCAACAGGCAAGCAAACATAACAGACAGACAAATTATACACGAAAGACCAGAAAGAACAGACAGACTAACCAATTTCTCCACCCACCCAGCCATTCATCAAGTCAGATATACAGACGGACATACTGACACATCAGCCCACTCAGTCAGACAAGCAGAGAGACAGACAGACACGCTTTCGCTTGGACGGAAGTGACGGAACACACCAATTCCACCCACACACGAGTTCATTCAGCAACACAAACAGACAGATTGATATACAAACACATTCATCACCCTACCCAGTCAGTCAACAAATATGTAGACATACATACAGACAGACAAATAGACAGAGCCCGTTACCCACACTCACTCATACAGCAAACAAGACAGACAGACAGACAGACAGACAGACAGACAGACATGCAGACAGACAGACAGACAGACAGACAGACAGACAGACAGACAGACAGACAGACAGACAGACAGATATATTTACTTGCATACATACTCACCACATGAACTGTCAGACTCCAGGCCATCTGTGTCATCACTGACATCTTCGTTGTCGTCCTCGGCAGTCCTCGGTTGCCGTTCCATTGGTTCGTAAGTGATGGTCATTACTTGGTCTGTGACTAACAAACAAACAAATGCAATTATCATTTATGTATTGTTAACTCTTTCACATTGTTTAGTTAACTCTTTCACATTGATTAATTAACTCTTAAACAGTGTTTAGTTAACTCTTTCACATTGATTAATTAACTCTTAATCAGTGTTTAGTTAACTCTTTCACATTGATTAATTAACTCTTAATCAGTGTTTAGTTAACTCTTTCACATTGATTAATTAACTCTTAATCAGTGTTTAGTTAACTCTTTCACGTTGTTTAGTTAACTCTTTCACACTGTTTAGTTAACTCTTTCACACTGTTTAGTTGACAATTCTTATGCCTGTCAAATAGAAAGAGTATACACTGCTCATAAAATCGTTAAGAAATGACCCCTGTTCAAGCTAAGAGGCATATGATGCTAACACCATAAGTTTAGACGATTCTACACTTGATTTCGCCGTCCGCCTTTATTTTCCGTGAGATTTCCTGGTACTCAGTTTAGGCTGAGTCAATCTGGGGGACTATTTCTACGAAAGAATAATCCTTGCTTCGATGCGAACTCAATCATATGACCGACGGGCAGGCAGGCAAGTGTGCTAATTATTGTGCTATCGCTGACTCAATTTACGCTGCTCGTAGTAGAGTACACTTATGTTGTTTATGTTGAACTCCATTTACTGTAAACTGTTTGTGTTTAGTGTTAGTTCTATGTCGATTCTATGACTTTTATTGTGTAAGTTCTATGTCCATTCTATGACTTTTATTGTGTAAGTTCTATGTCCATTCTATAACTTTTAATGTTTCTATGCTATTTCTATGATTTGTATTATGTTAGTTCTATGTCCATCTATGACTTTTATTGTGTAAGTTCTATGTCCATTCTATAACTTTTAATGTGATAGTTCTATGCTATTTCTATGATTTTTATTATGTTAGTCCTATGTCAATTCTATGACTTTTATTGTGTTAGTTCGATGTCCATTCTCTAACTTTTATTGTGTGAGTTCTATGTCCATTATATGACTTTTATTGTGTAAGTTCTATGCCTATTCTATGACATTTATTGTGTTAGTTCTATGTCCATTCTATCACGTTTATTGTGTTTGCTCCCGCAGTATTCATTGTTGGTATCCGGTTTCATATAGTAAGTAAGCTATCACTAACAAAGACAACCGCGCCCTACTATTTGGAATGTTATCAGTGTATGAATCTACACTCGGAAATCTAAACACACTATTTTCTACGTTCCTCATCATAATGGAGCAGGGATAGCGCAGTGGCTTGCACGCCCGCCTGCTAATCTTATGGTCGTGTGTTCCATTCCTTCTCTAGGCGAGGATATTTTTCATAAAATAGCATGGGCTCCTTGGTCAATTTAGCCTTTAAAAAATTTAGTTGCATATCCCTTACAGGATCTTACAGTCAACCTCAGAATTTTTTGGTTGTTTGTGATTTCTTGGCAAGTTTACGTTCAGTAGTTTGCCTATGGCTTTCTTAACGACCGGCACTCATACCATTGTACGAAAATACAGCGCAAGACGGTTTAATGCATTATACCAAATCGCCCGCAATTGTGTTTCGAACACAATATGCGGGATTACGAACTAATTCCGTAACATTTTCGTTACATAACTGGTCTAAAATTGGTACCCGAAAATGTTGTAGGAAAGTAAGTAACGGTTGTTGTTGTTGTTGTTGTTGCTGCTGCTGCTGTTGTTGCTGCTGCTGCTGCTGTTGTTGCTGCTGCTGCTGCTGCTGACCACATCACCCATCAAGTGGCGATTCATTATCGTTAAAATAAGTCCTCTTGTCATGGTCGGCCGAAAAGTGTCTTGATCTCACGCCTTCTTCCGCCTCATGCTCAAAGTATCTGCAGTATGACCGCCTTCGTGCTCGTCGACCCCCTTGCCTCTTCTTTTATTAACCCTGTCCTCCATGGCTGCCTGTCTAAACCAGTGTGAGAGTGCCGAGCCTATACAACATGTGGAGTTAGCCCCATCCACTCATGACGAATATGAGACTGGAGAAGTATTCTTTCACTTTATCCCATAGTATAGGTAGAACATACTGTTTATATCCCGTATATTAGTTGTTACTACACACTCTATATACCATATATTGGTAGTCACAACATACTCATTATCTGAGTTATATAGTATAGTGTGTGTGTGTGTGTTTTTTTTTTTTGTTGTTGCCTCAATATAAAATTCAATATCTCAGTAACCAACTGAAGGAAAATGATGAGATTTAGTATATAACCTTATCATTATGTCCACCCAACAAAAATTTTTTTGTTCTGGAGATTTTACAGCAGATTTCAAAGTTTGTTTATATGCGGTATATAATTTACGACTTAGAGATTACGTCCATCATTTTAACAGTATTACAGCTTCACCAAGACACATCCCCGCATTTTTTTAAAATTTTCACGTGATTTCCGTTTTAAAACAAACAGCGCGAAGTTCGGGGGGGGGGGGGGGGGGGTTGTTCAGAGGTGTCTCCAAATGGGGGTTTCTTTCATGAAACGTGATTATATAAATAAACTAGCTGACAAGGCCCGGCTTCTGGCGGGGATCTATCTATCTATCTATCTATCTATCTATCTATCTATCTATCTATCTATCTATCTATCTATCTATCTATCTATCTATCTATCTATCTATCTATCTATCTCATCCCTACCTATCCTATCCTACCTACTCTATCCTATCCTATCTATCTATCTATCTATCTATCTATCTATCTATCATCTATCTATCATATCTATCTACTTATACCTACCTACTACCTATCTATCTTCCTGCCTGCCTGCCGATCCGACCGACCCGACCGACCCCGACCGATCGAACCCACCCACCTACCTCGCCACCCTACCCTACCTTCTGCCTACCTACCTACCTACCTTTCTGCCTACCTACCTACCTACCTTTCTGTCTGTCCTGTCTGTCTGTCTGTCTGTCTGTCTGTCTGTCTGTCTGTCTGTCTGTCTGTCCGCGCTATTAAATATTGATAAAAGTTACTGGAAAAAATGTGAGGACCATGTGTTGAAAGAGGAAGAGGACTATTGGAGAAAGGATGGATTGAATTTTATGCAACCGAGAGCAATCATCAGCCTACTGGAATCGTCCGACACAGATTAAGGTCTGAGCAGATCGCAGACCTTAATCTACGTACACACTTACTGGGATATTTTGCTCCAACTATTCAGACGAATTGCAGGCCCTAAACATTACAGCATCAGCATCAGCTGAAGAAACAAGAAGGAAATGAAAAATAAGGTAAGAAATATAGTCCTTCTACTTTCCTGTTAATTTACAAATTATTTACTCCGTGACTCTGTAAATTCTCTGTCTTTACTAATATTACACATTGCACCCCTCTCGGGATTCTCCGTGGTGAAGTGGTCAAGCCGTCTGACTCGGGCTCCGAAGGTTGTATGTTCGATTCCGGGCCGCGTCCTTCATTTCACGAGTGCACTTTTTCGGAGACTCCCGAGGGTCGTCGCTGGATCTACGGAGTTCGTGCTTTGTGCGACGCTTTCCGCGCTGCGGAAAGAAACTGAGCCATATGGGATAAAAACCCGGTGCACTGCAGCCGACCCTGTCGAATTTAAGCTACTTCTTTCATTGCACCCACTCCCATAAGAATACGCCTTTGTGTGTCATCTGAATTGGTAGGTCTCTAATTACTGTAAACTTAATTTTGTTAGCGAGAAATCACTAGTTGTTCAGCAAAACATCAAAGGAATGTCGCCGCTTTTGATGATTTAAGTTGTTTTTGGACCTATCAAAGACATATTCCTTGGGTGGGGGTAAATATAAGACGGCTGGAAAAATTTCATAACGATGCAACAGACAGTTTTCAAAGTAATTGATCGTGAATGAAGGCATTCAAATCGGAACATACTATAGTTACAACGCACTCTTTATGTACAATATATTAGTAGTCACAACATACTCTATATACCATATATTAATAGTTACAACATACTCTGTATATACCATGAATTAGCAGTCACGCCACACTCTTTATATGCCATATATTAGTAGTTACAACACACTCTTTAAATACCATATATAGTCAGAATATACTCTTTATTTAACATTTATTAATAGTCAAAACACTTTTAACATAGCATATATTAGTAAATTACAAAACACTATTTAAGTATCATATAGTATATAGTGTTTGTCAAAACACTCGTTTTATGTACCATATATTAATAGTCAGACTACGCTCTTTATGTACTAGTTAGTTTAGTAGAAACACTCGTTGCAAACCATATGTTAATCATAAAAACATATTACATAAAAACAATTGTTCATCCTGCCAAGAAATTTCTCATGAAGCTTAAGGCGTAAAGGAAAGAAAAGAAGTGCTTCTGTGTAAGTACTATATTTTTCTTTCCTAATCACAAAATATTTATATCTGTTGAAAATATCAACACCGTGATTTTGATGCAGTGTACTTAAAAAAAAACATAAAATCAATCTTCATAACTTGAAGGGAGAAAAAGAGTAATCTTATTTAAATAACAATATGAAGCCATCAAATGACCCCCGGTAGTAATTATATGACATGAAAGTTAAGAAGATTACATATTGTAAGAATATATTGGATTTTGTTTCAGCTCGCTCATTTTGAACTAGAGCCCAGTTAACGCTGGACTGAATTTTACGTGTGGGTTTATTTTCCCCCCACGTATTCTATTTACAGGACATCGCTGTCAACACCAGCATTTTACCACTGTTGTTGATGGCTTTGCAAGATTACGCTCAGTAGTTTGCCATTGCTTTCTGAGCCACCGGCTCACATACCCAGTAAGTAACAAACGCGGCGCGATCCGCTACCGAATCTCGCGCAGCTGCGTTATCCTATGTGGTTTTAAGGGGCTACGGAGAAAGTCAAATACACCTTCGCCAGGGATACTATCACGTGTGGGTTAGCGTTCACTATTACCAGTGTCCCTCGCCATCAGGCGAACCTAGCCAACTTCTGAGGTAAATATAGAGTATATTTGTAATGGCTGTGCAGTGTTTGAAAATATTGCCGGTCCAAGTTTTGTATTCACCCTCTGTAAAGTTCCTGCAACCTAATAGGTAAATACAGAACTTGGACCGTCAATATTTTCAAACACTGCACAGTCATTAAACATACACCCTGTATAATTGATTGTATTTAACTGATTCAGTGCCGAAGAATAATAATATATCGTCAAATATGATCTCTCACTTGGAGAGAAGGACGGTCTATCAGGGTCATCGTGTAATTTGTTTTGTTTCGTGGTATCTTTCGCAATTTTAATGATCTGTAAATGGAAATTTACATTATAATACTTGTTCATTTGATTGTGTACAATGTTTGATCCAAAAGTGTACAATGTTTGATCCAAATTACTGTATTGTTTGGCGTTGAATCAGTTAAACATTTTGTACTATTTGTTTGTATTGGTGGATTTAATACTTGTAAAATTATAGAAATTGTCTATGTACCCTATTCAATATTTTACGAACAAATGAAACAAAAATAAAACAATCTGAATTATCACATGCAAGCTACAATGTGTATCTTTCCTGTCAATTTTGTCCCGCCGGCTTAAAAGGTTTCTATATTCGGGAGAGAGAAATTGTATATTGTCAAACACAATACATGCAACAGTCGTATGTTTTATCTTCATCTGCTGCCCTTTATCACCCATTGGGGCATCATCCCTCATCTAACGCACGCCAAGCCGTCCAATCTTTTGCCATCTCCTGCAGTTCCCGCCATTTTCTTGCTGTATTATTTATCACTGTTTATAATTCACTTCTGCATGTGTGTTAAAGGTTTCCATCTTTTCGTGTTTTCTATGAGTACAGGAGAAAGGATTTTCTCGTTATACGATTATCTTCTAACCGTTTCCTATTAAACTGTATTTGATGACGTATGCAACAATCGTTTATTTTCTACCCAATTGCGACTGAATTGTATATATACATACAACCGCCGTGTCTTTTATCTTATAGCTTATTGTGACTAAATTGTATATACAAAAAAGTGTAATAACCAATGTGTGTTTTATCCTCTAACCTATTGTAACTATATTGTGCATAACTGATGTATGCAACCGTCATGTCTTTTATCTTGTTGCCAATTGTAACTAAATATTTGTGTGGTGACTTCGGTCACAGGCATGGGGAAAAATTAATGCAGTTGTGATGTGTATAAAGGGATCCCCTGTGCCACACTTCGGGTGACAGCCAGCTCTGTATTGGTACTACAGAAACCCCGTGCGAGACTTCAGCCATACGTCCACGTTGTACACCACGGATAAATGGTCATCGTTGGCCTAAACGGAATTGGTAGAGGAACTCGGTGTTGGCGGCCATTAGAGATACAGTAGTCAGCACGCATCTGACACTCATCAGCACACTCCCCTTAATCATGGGTAAAAGATGTCCGCCGAACGTGCACCCTACTGAACTGAATTGACAAGGTAATACAAATGTCCATCAAATTCAATTCCTACTACATGGCAAAATTGAATGTCCACAATCCGAGAATCCTGCTAAATAAAAGCTCGGTTCAAACGTCTACGATTTGCAGTATACGAAATACTAGTGGTGCAAGAAACAAAACAACTGGTGATGCAGGAAAAGAACAACACATCTGAGAACACAACGCAGCCCCAGCAAATGCATGTCCCCAGGCATATAGGTGTAAGTGGCTGCCAAATGGAACATTGCTTGGCTAGCAGATTCATCTGGTTGTCACACTCAATCTCATGGCATGTGGGCGTCACCAAAGTTCGAAATCTGCCAAATGCAATCATGTGGTCCCGAAGGTGCAACCTGGCATGCACGGAAAGTTCAGTATACGGTGATGAGGTTAAGCAGAAATGTGCAAAACGTGATGATTCCTTGGGTGAGCCCAGTAGCAGAGCGCATATGGTATATGCTGTGGAATCTTCACTCGTTGCCTTCCTCTGTCTCTCCTTTTACAGCCTTTTCCAATTGCCACATTATGTTCCAGTTTTGGTCTTCGCACAATGTGGCTAACAAATGACGACAGCCTCGTTCTGATGCTTTGGTAAGTTGTCTTTGTGTCTTAGACTCTTTCAAAACGTTTAGATTTCTAATTGTCACTGTCCAAGGAATTCTTCTCTAAAACCACTGCTCTGAAACTTCTATGGATTTGTGTTGTTGTTGCTTCTTTACTAATTATCCAGAATTCGAAACCATATGTTACCATTGTTTCTATTTAAGATGCAAGAATTAATTTGTAACCTGCAATGACAAGGATTTATTGCATAAGATATCCATTGGATAAAATGCAGTTTTTGCCTGTCCTATTTTGTTTCCTGATCTCTGTGATCCATGTTCCATCTGATGTCATCTGCGTGTCTAGATATTTGAATTCATGCACATGCCGAAAATTAACACCAAGCTATTTAATTGTGCATTTAGGCATTATCTCTTTCTAACTGATTAGCCGTATGCAGAAATGTGTGGTTGCTGGTTTTCTAATGGCTGCAGCTTTCATCGACGATGAACTGTATACTTCGTGGTCGACTTTTGTGTTGGCATCCTGGTAACGGCATTATGCATAGTAAGCCTGTACGAGCTATTGGTTTGTCGAGACTCCAGTCTGTTCCACTTTTCACACAGGGCATAGAGGAGCATTCTATGTTATACTCACTGGCACAGGAACAGAGCATAATGGGGCGACCTTGTGCTGTAAAGTTGGAACGCCGACTAACTAACGTTGATAATGCCATTATTTATACCATCTTAGCATTCAGGCTGAGGCCCATTATTTCATTTTCGTTAACCACAGTATCTACAAAGTGTGGACTGCGCCTGGCACTGCAGCCAGCAGGGTTAAGATCGGCTAGCCTCTCACAGGAGGGGTGAAAAGTGAAAATTAGTAGCCTGCCGATGACCCACAGACTACACAAGTCAAACTCACCTCCACGTGGTGTAGACTGGGAAACCATGATCGCGAGGGAAACGGGGATATGGCTCGCCATAGGGGATGGATTCCCTATGCTCAGAATTTTGTCCTAAACCTGCGATGAGGTTAAGCAGAAATGTGCAAGACGTGATGATTCCTTGGGTGAGCCCAGTAGCAGAGCACATATGGAATAAGCTGTGGAATCTTCACTCGTTGCCTTCCTCTGTCTCTCCCAGTGTAGACTGGGAAACCATGATCGAGAGGGAAACGGGGATATGGCTCGCCATAGGGGATGGACTCCCTAAGCTCAGAATTTTGTCCTAAACCTGCGACTGGTCTAGCAAGCCGGCAGGGGATCTTCATACTGCTCGTAGAAAAACTAAGAAATATAAACGGACTACCCTAATGGATATAGACTCGGCAATGTTAATGGACTATGAGATAAATCAGCGATTCATAAAATAGGCACGGTGAACGTCTGCGGTTTTAATAGTAAAGAAGAAGAACTTATAGAAACAATGAAAGAGAGGAAAATTGGACTGATGGGAATAGAGGACACCAGAATAAAGGGGGAAGGATGCAAGGAGATCCACCACAATTACACGTTTGTATACTCCGGATTGCAACAGCAAGAAAGGGCAAGACACGGTGTGGGAATAGTCATTGAACCATCTGCTGGCAAGAGGAATACTACAAATAAAATATATATATCAGAAAGAATCATAACAGTGATAATAAAAGAACAAACAATTACAACATATGTACAAATATATGCACCATGTAATACAAACAATAATGAACAAGAGTGCGAGGACTTTACGAAGACATCCATGACGTGCTAAATAAAATAGATAGGCAGGACAACATCATAGTTAAGGGAGACTTCAATGCAAGACTAGGACACAACAGAGCGGGCATAGAAAAACATTTTGGAGCATTTGGAGACCAACATAATGAAAGAAATGATAACGGAAGTAGACTGAAAGAGCTATGCAGCAAACACGACCTCTATATAACAAATACATTCTATAAACACAAAGACTCACAAATATACCTGGTATAAATGGAACGATCTAGACACTAACGCCAAATTAATTTTATATTAACAAGAAATAACAGAAAGAGAAATATACTAGATGCAAGGGCAGTGCCCAACTAAGGTTTAAACACATACCACAAAGCAGTCGTTGCCACAATACGAATCATCAGTAGAAAAATAAAAGAACAGGAAAATACATGCCATGCGAATCAGTAAACTTAAAAAAATTTCAAAGACGAGGCCGTGAGAGAAATTTATAAAACAGAGCTAAATGAAATCTTTTTTAAAATTATCTTTAGAAAGAAAGACAGTGGAAGAAGAATGGAAGATGTTCAAATCAAGCATTTTAAATACTGCAAAAATAACACGTGGAACCACGAAAAAAACGCAAAACACAGATAAAGAAAATAACAAGTTGGTGGAACGCAGAAATAAAGAAAGCTGTAAAAGACAAAATGGAAAAATATAAAAAGTGGTCGAAGAGCAAATGTCACGGAAAAAACTGCAGTTTAGTGATTCCTTGATAACTTAAATATTAAAATGCACTGAAGGAGGAGGGTTAACAATCGTGTACTTCATTCTGAGATGAGGACGAATAAAAGATCATTGACCGACAAATATGAAAATAGGATACAGGTGTTTGCCAAGTTCATTGCTTGACGATCTGACCGGACACGGGAAACGGTACGATCGCGCTGGGGGAAACTTCGACACCGGACAAACACAGCGGGAGACGGTGATCAGAGAATAGAGTTCTTTGAAGTGCGCCCAGCGATGAACGGCGGAACAGCGTAACAACGAAGAGAAACGAACAACTAACCACTACGTGATTTCACCGCTTTTTGAGGGGAAGGATACGGCAAATTTGATTGTAGATCAAACAATCAGCGTAGGATTGGACACTTGTTATAAATAGTAGCAACTGAGGTTTCTAGTTAGTGTGTGTTCCAAACTGGGCTGAATGAGATATGCTCCAGAGTGGGGAAAGAAATACACGTCCCTAATGGTTTAAAGAAGATGGGATATTAGTGTGTTATTCGCTAGTGTATTTCGATTCCAGGAGGATAAGTGCATATATAAGGTATTAATATATTAGAGTATAGTTTTAGCATAGGAAAATGGATGTGTAAGAATAGCGTTTATCATTGCTTTCTATTAGTGAATAAATTAGACTTTGATGAATTCATATGTCTTATGTGGGTGTTTACTTCGGAAGCCTTGTCATTATGGCTGGAGAAGGACACTTGCATAAGTAGTATTAAGTGGCAGACACTATCACTGGATCTGTTATACTGTTCACAGGTTTAACTCCTATCCGGATATAACGAGAAGATGGACACATACTTCGTGTGTGCTGGAAAAGCTTTGAAGATAAAACTAAAGGCATTTCATTTGTGGGGAGAGCAAATACCCCAATAAACCAAGTAATAAATTAGACAGGATCAAAGAAGAAATAAACTATACTTTTAAAGGAACTTTGAAAAAGAAGATCCAGATAACTAACGTAATAAGGAAAAAAAGGAATATAAGTTTGCAGAAAGCAAAGCAAATAACAATACCTACGTCCTGTAGGCATAGACAATAGACAAGTAAAAACATTGCTACTCATAGAGACAATATGCTGAACTGTGGTGATGTGGTGTTTTTCAATGTCGGATAAATACTGTAATGAAACAGACTCGGGCGAAGTCATAAACTGACTGGATTATTATTACTGTACATTGATACAGCGGTGAACGGTTTTGTTTAATTCAATAACGGATTTACCGTCAGACTCAAGCATACGGATCATCCAGGGTGAGATCTTTCCTGTTTGATGAGCTGTCCTGTGGTTTTGCAAAATGAGTGGGCGAGATGTGACACCACTACTAGACATTCAGAGTTCATTCTGGCACCAACAGTAGAATACACTATCAACTACGCTTACACAGTCCATACATACACCAGACATAGTTTTTATTAATAAATCTTTTATTTATCGTTGAAAGGAACTGTTGTCGGAGTATGTGTTGAGGGAATAACAGAGAGAGTGAAAGAAATAGATATATGGAAGGGAAGATAGAAGGGAGGAGTGTAGACAGAAGTCAGTCAATACTCCCAACAGATAATAAGTTTGAAGATGTGCTTGTTGATTCCACATTCCTCCCGGGAAAACAAGTGACAGCAAACAGGAATGCGATTACATAGAATATAGAATAGCTAGAAGACATGTGATTGATTGATTGCTCTAGGAACCGACATCACAGCATTCTGGACATTCCCATAGGCGCTCCGTCCCCATCCTCAGCAGCCAGCGAAGAGTTCCAATACCAACAGTGCCAGTAGCAATCTGATTATATGTCCGTCTCGCCTTCCTCTGAGCGTCGAGTGTCGGCCAGATCCCCTCGTCACTCCTCGCTGCCTCATTCTTGCCAGACCATGATGATCCATTTGCTCTTCCGAGGTGTACACGTACTCCCACAAGGCCACAACCACGTCTGCCTTGTCATACATCAATAATCCACCAAGTTTTGCAGAGCCACCCAATCTGTCCGCATGTTCATTCCTCAGCACTTCGGAATGCCCCGGAGAAAAGCTCCAGGCGATGCTTGCGACCCGTGATCTCCGAAGAGAAGCAAGCCACTCTGCACGAAGGATACCTATCCTCCACTTCCTTAGCATGCTTTCTGAGTCAGTTACAATCACGATGTGTGTGTGTGTGTGTGTGTGTGTGTGTGTGTGTGTGTGTGTGTGTCGTATTCTCGATCCAGCGGAAAGCTGCAGTGACCGCCTCCATCTCCATTCTTAAGCTAGATGTTGTGGTATCATATGCCAGGCTCTCCTGCACTAAACGTCGGCCATTAGCTTTTGATATGAACCCCCAGGCACTTCTCCTACCTCTCGACACCGAACCACCTGTGTAGATAATCACATCACCCGAGCGAGCATTATCCTGAATTAGTTGCTGGATTTCCATTTCCGTGGAACCTGCTGGCCACTCTATGCACTCCCGGCTCAATGTTATTATAACTCTGCACAAGTCTGACTGCTCCGCTGGCACTGTGACCCACTCCTCTCCTCGCCTAATGGTCTCCAAGATGTACATATGTGAATATAATAGTAAAGAGAGAAAAACAAATAGACTGGGAGGAGTATGGAGAAACCCTAAATAAAAACTACAAGGAGGCAACTAGAAACTTCTATAAAAAGAGAGTACAATGAGAACCAGACCCAACTGAAATAATTAACAACGAAAATGGAGAACCAATAAGTGAACAAAAACAAATCCTTATAAGATGGAAACAGTACTTCGAACAACTTCTCAACATCCCATCAGATGTCACAGGAATTCAAGAAACCGACGCAGATGCCACCGAAGAACTAGAACCAGACATACTGAAAGAAGGAATTATAGAAGCCATCAGATTAGCCCCATTAAACAAATCACCAGGACAAGATGAAATACCAAATGAACTAATTAAAGCAGCAAGAGAAGTAGGAACCGCATGGCTACATAGACTATCCAATCACGTTTGGGTAGAACAAAAGACACCACGAGACTGGGGAAACGCCATACTATCCCAGTTTGGAAAAACAGAGGCAGCAAAAGAGACTGCACACAATACGGAGGCATTTCACTGTTGAGTCATACTGGGAAAATATTTTGCAAAATTCTTGAGAAAAGATTACGAATTATTATATGAACACAGTTAAGCGAAACACAACTTGGATTTAGGAAAACCAAAGGATGCACAAATGCCATTTTTGCTCTTAGACAACTTATAGAAAAATCAATCGCATTCAATGAAACATTCTACTTAGCCTTTGTCGACCAAGAAAAGGCATTTGATAGAGTAGACAGAAACAAGCTGTGGGAAATCCTTAAACAATATGGAGTGAGTACACATCTAACAAACCTATGTAGAAGCTTATACAACAACAGTGAATGCATAGTGAGAACAACTGGAGGACACTCAGAACCCTTCACCATAAGATCCGGAGTACGACAAGGCGGTGTCCAGTCCCCTCTCTTGTATATAAAATATATATACAACATATGCAAAGAAACCAGCCAAACAGAGACCGCAAGAACACCGCATGACGAGAACACAGAAGAAGAACCATCTGCAAATCTAACCATTAGAGAACTCCTGTTTGCGGACGACCAAGCACTACTAGCACAATCAGAAGCTGAATTACAAGACCACATGGGACTCAGAGGTGTTTCCAAGGCACCAGGGACAAGGTTCCATACTGGCCAAGACCTACTAACACGTCTTAGTCGTGCGTCCTGGGCAACAGGTCCCTTCGGGGTCCTGGCTAACGTAGTAGGATCGCTGATTCTTCCGAAGTCGGAGAGTGTCTGCATGCATGGCGAGGAGCCACCAGTATGCACACCAATAAGCCAGACATGGGACAACGGATACTCACGCAAACCTCAGTCCGGTATGACATCACACTGATTTTGGACAACAGGATGTCTTCATCCGACATACAGGACTTCGCGCTGGAGTTCACGACCAGCGAACACAAGAAAGCAAGCAAACAAGAACACATGAATAGTCTAAACGAAATGTGTAGGTAACATAACATGAAAATTAGTACAAGTAAAACAGAGGTATTGACTATAACTAAAGAAGAAAAAGCAACAAAGATTCACCTAAACCAACATCCCTTGAAACAAGTAAAGAGTTTCAAGTACCTAGGAAGTATAATATCATCAAATGGCAAATCAGAAGACGAGATCGAAAATAGATGCAATAAGGCAAACCAACTCATGGGACAAATGGCACCAATACTAAAGAACAAACATGTATCAATAACTACTAAGAAAGCACTTTACAACACAATCTTTCTACCAACTCTATGTTACCAATGCCAAACCTGGACAATGGCAGAAAAAGAGAAAAGAAAAATCATAACAACAGAAATGAGATTCCTGAGAAGAATACTCAACGTATCAAGAAGAGATAAGATCAGAAATGAAGAAATCAGGACTAAAGTGGGAGTTATAGCTGCACTAGATTTTATTAGAAGGCAGCAAGTCAAATGGTTTGGCCATGCAAGTAGGTTACAAACTAACAGTATACCACAACAAGCAATTATGTACAGACCAGAGGGAAGCAGAGGAAGAGGCCGACCACGTAAACGATGGACTCAGGGAATAACACAGTCCATGAGAATATCGATACATGAAGCCCATAAGAGGGCACTCTCCCGCTGTTTATACTTCACCTTGATTCCGCAAGGTACAAGAGGAACGTGATGAAATGAGATGAGATGAGATACAGTATCTATTATTCTCTATGTAAGACAAACGATCTGTTTCGTCCTCCGCGTCTTCTTCTTTCCCGTCGTTTATCCTTCAGTTTAAAATATTATCCCTAGCCATCTCGCACAAAGCCACCCTGCGCTATCTCCTGTAATTACTTCCATGCCTTTAGCGTTTTGATTCAAATTTTCTTCCTCAAGCGTGTTTAGTTATTCTCCACATTTCTGATTCCTTGTGAATTCCAGCCGATGGTGGATTTCAAATAATGCTAGTAACACTAGTTAGATTTCTCAATGTGTGCCCTATACAACGCAATCATATTTTGATTCACTGGAATGTTTTTATGTCTTTCCATGAGTTCCACATTCGTGATTTCTTTTCATCATTTTGGTTCTTCTGTCTACACTAGGCTTTCATGAATCTGTGTAAATAAATGTTAGTAACTGTGCTTGCTATAGAAAATACTGCATAAATGGTAATACGAAATGCACCAATAAAAAACCATATTTTATAAATAATGTACTTGCTATTGTAAATCGTCACGGAAATATATCTTAATGTATTATTAAAGGCATCACTGTGAAAACCACGATTGTGAAGTGGATAGGACGCTTGCCTGCCGCCCGACCATGGGTTCGAGGTGGATTTTAAACATCACGCCAGCCTAAATGAGTACTATAAAATGTCTTGGGAAGAAAAGGTGAGCAGTGTGATACTGATATCACTCCTGAGTGCCCATGGACCTACAATAATTGGGTCTAGCACTTTTAAGTCCGATACTCCTCAAGGCCCCGTCCACGTCAGACCGGAAGCACTAGACTCCAGTTTCCCTCTCGTTTGACCTCGTCAGTAGTGCATGTCCCTGACTGGACCCGGGATCGAACTCCGAATCACTGGCATGCGAGGCGGATGTATAACCACTTGACCACTCGGTGTGACGTGGATGGGGCCTTGGGTTCGTACCGGAATACTATCAGCGTTGCCATTAGTGGGTTGTGCTCAACCTTCAATCTTCAAATCCCGAAACAATCAAATAAATCAACCCCTCAAGGCGTTAAAAATTGTGCTCAATCTTTAAACCTTAAATCCCACAACCAAATAAATCAACTTCTCAAGGCGATAAAAAATTGGTCCTTTAGTTTTTCACAATGAAAAATACATGGATTAAACAGCCAAGAATGAAACTGCTTGCCATGGGCTGTAGGGTCAGGCACTGATAGGACAGGGTGGGACCGTGAGAAGTCTGTGCTTACCCATACACAATTAGTGGTCAGCTGCAGTAAGCGGATATATGCACCATTTATTTTCTGTGAGGTGTTTTATTACTTTTTTGGCGGGCTGGATTAGAACTCGACTGTTGTCCACACAATTGCTACCACTGCCAGTGAGTGACTTGGTCTGATTTTGCGTTAGTGTCCCTCGCCATCAGTTGAAACCACTGCGACATTTGAGGTACATGTAATTGATGTCCCCAAGTCAAGGACGAGAAATCAACATTCACGTCCAACTGGCCGACTTGTGGAACGAAACCACTATGCCGCAGTTATAAGATAAATTGTTGGCCTTTTAACCCTCTCAGCTCGATGACCTCTTCTTCTGTCAGTAATTCTGAGCACTGAGGTTTACGGCTAGAGATCATCTGTGTCATTTCTAGAGATAATCCCACACATAAACATGGAACAGACTAAAAGACTCAGTCTAATTTCTTCACATAAACACTTCAGCGACAAAATAGGAAACATTCTGAATAAATCTCCTAAAATGGCAACAAATGTACACCGTTTCATTATTCATATTAAACTACAACAAAAGATCCGCTCACGCTTGACATTAAGGGATCAACGTTTAACATAACACAACACAGAGTGATCCGGAGTTATGTTTAGCTAGATTGATTATTGTGTTTTATAAAGAAAATAATAACTTATGATATCCTTCAAATGGCACTATCGTCACCTATGTCATAAAGATATATCACCCACATTTTCACTTGTTAATAGTACAATTAGAAAAAGAAAGAATGAAATAAACTCAGACCTATATGTATTCTTTATTGACTATACTAAGACTTTTGATGCGGCTAAATACGAAGAAATGATTAGAATGTTGGAAATTTTAAACATTGTGTGTAAAAATCTGAGAATAATAAAGAACATGTAGTGACAACAAAGAACGGTCATAAGAATTGGCAACTAATGAGAAACTTTTGAACCCATAAACAAGGTGTTAGGCAGCGTTATGTACTATCATCTGATCTATTCAAATTGTGCAGCGAAATAATTAGAACCAGACAAGACATGTCAGGAATACCCGTAAGATGGGCATAATGTAAACAACGTACGTACATTATGCTGATGATACGGTTTTGGTCCCTGTAAATAAAAGTTCTAAGAAAAAGACAGTTAATACAAAGTATTTCATCTGAAAAACAGAAAAGCAGAAGTAATAGTTATTACAAAGAAAATGAATATACCCGAATGCAATATGAATATGTATGAAATGAATTTTAAACAAGTCAATGTATATGCATTGTTGGGTAATTTAATAACAGAAGATGGAGATGTATTAAGGAAGTTAAATGTAGAATAGCCCAATCAAAGGCAGCATTTCACAAGATAAAGAATATTCTCTGCAATTTATCTTTGTCAATCAAGGTAAGACAAATAATTTCTAACATGTATTGAGCCATTCCTGATGTACGAAAACTTATCACGGACAGTTAGCTGACGAATGAAAAATGATGGCGAAGCTGTGGAAATGTGGATTTATAGAAGAAGGATGAAAACATCGTTGTCAGATGCGTATAAAGAGCAGTGAGGATGTCTTGAACGAAATTAACTCACAAAGAGAACTGGTTACTCGCATCAAAGAGCAGTCCACATTATTTGGGCATGTCATGAGAGGAGGAAAGCTGGAGTATGTCGTCACAACGGGAAGGTTGATGGGGAAGAGAGGCAGGCGGAGACCAAGAGATAAAATACTGGACAGTTTGACATAATGGCATGGAAGAATGTCGGTATCTCACAAGGGACAGCTGGCTGTAGACAAACATGATAACCAACGCCACACGGCTTATTAGAAAAAAGAATTATAGTACAATTAGAAAGTCTTCTTCCTATAACCCACAGGGCAAAAGAAATAGTAAGAGTAAAGAACCCGTTTATACACGAGAGGTGTCGTGGGTATATTGTGTTAGGTTCATATTTGTTTAGATCAATAGGAACTCGGGGTAGAGTACTATGTGGCGAATACTATGTGGTGAATACTATGTGGCGAATACTATGTGGCGAATACTATGTGGTGAATA
>JACEFZ010028289.1:0-75000 GCA_014155875.1 Cepaea nemoralis | reverse complement strand
GGCCAGAGAAACACATGGATAAAACGAGGGAATATTCTTAACTAGTTGTTATTATGGCACTGAAAGTTACCAAGTGATAAAATAATTCACACTGTTGGAGATGACAAGCTGTTGTGAACATAATCTTCCGCCTCTGTCGACTAAGCATGTGACCATTATGATTTCGTATAACATACCATCTGATACCATAGTGCAATGCACCATGACCAGTGATATCACATATTATTTCTTACAATTTATGTGAGAGCTATTCAATAACTTTAATATTATATCTTTAATCTCCTTAATGGCCTTTCTTGTTTGTTCTTCTGTATTATATCAGGACAACAACAAATATGTCGTCCGGAAAACAAGCAAAAACATGCGCACAATTTTACGTTGTTATGAAAATTTAAAACAATGGCTTGCTAAAGCAATCAACAACTGACACAAAGCAAGGACACAAAAAGAAAAAAAAAAGAATTATTACAGTAAGTGATAATTCGGAAGCGTTGTTATTAAATATTTATAGGATGCTCCACACGGAAAGAAAGACCAGGCGAAATAGAAGATCTGAGCAAGATAAAAGCATTGTTGCACCGGAAAATAACCTTTCTATCATCTGGCTATCTTAGCCGAAGGACCCCGTTGCATGAATTATCTGTGTTCCTAAAATTCTCACAGGAAAATTCGTTTAAATAGAGGCAACAAGAACATGTTAATTATTCAAATGTGCGTAGTTACATTTCGCCACTACACTGTTTTCTATGAATGTTCTTTCTGTATTCCGTGTTGCTTTTTCTGGGGGAATTTGGAGATCAGCATAATGAAAGGAATGATAACGGAAGTAGATTTATAGAGCTATGCAGCCAACACGACCTCTATATAACAACCACATTCTATAAACATAAAGACTCACAAATATACACCTGGTATAAATGGACCGATCTAGATACTAAAAGCCAAATTGATTTATATTAACAAGAAGTAACAGAAATAGAATTATATTAGATGCAAGGGCAGTGCCCAATTTAAGTAAACACCAACCATAAGGCAGTCGTTGCCGCAATAAGCTCCATCAGAAGAAGAAAGCAAAGAGCAGGAAAGAGCGGTTAAAGACAACAACGAAAAATGTAAAAAGTGGTTGAAGAGCAAACAGGAATGTGATTACATGGAATATAGAATAGTGAGAAGACATGTGAATAGAATAGTAAAGAGGGAAAAACTAAAAGACTGGGAAGAGTATGGAGAAACGCTAAATAAAAGCTACAAAGAGGCTACTAGAAACTTCTACAAAAAGATAAGTGTAATGCGAACCAGAGGAGGACCCTTTGACCCAACTGAAATAATTAACAGCGAAAATGGAGAACCAATAAGTGAACAAACACAACTCCTAATAGGATGGAAGCAGTATTTTGAACAACTTCTCAACATCCCATCAGATGCCACAGGAATTCAAGAAACCTACACAGATGCCACCGAAGAACTAGAACCAGACATACTAAAAGAAGAAATTATAGAAGCCATCAGATTAGCCCCATTGAACAAATCACCAGGACAAGATGAAATACCAAATGAACTAATTAAAGCAGCAAGAGAAGTAGGAATAGCATGGCTACATAGACTATTCAATCATGTTTGGGTAGAACAACAACAACAACAACAAAACTTTATTTTGAAAGGGTTAAGAATTGGGCACGCAGGCCCATCTAACATTCTGCCCTTTTATCACTCTCTTTCATACATTATACCATTCACACTAACATTCAAGGCTAACTGAAAACAGCAACAATATAAAAGATATACATTATAAAGGCATGTGGAAAATGAAAAATCAATACTACACGACACAGTAATAGTAATAACTGGTGTAGCACTTGTTATTAGCTATGTGGAATATACTGTCCTACCAAATGGGAACTGGCATGTTATACTAGGGTTTTATTATTATTATTATTATTTCTATTATTAAGAGGGAAGGTAATCCATACTGAGATAGTGTTCAAATAATTTGCGATTATATGTATACGGATTGGTGATGTCTTTTATTTCATGTGGAAGATTGTTCTACAGCTGAGCTGCAGAGTACGTTAAACTTGTTTTGTATGAGTCTATCCTAGGCTTTGGAATGTGTAATATATTTAATCGTCTACTGTGTCTAGCATTATATTCAAACAATGGCCAAAGGTAATTTGGGGCATTCCGATGTAGGATATTGTGAATTAGTTTGGCCTTATTGAAAAGCAGACATTTGCGGAGTGGTAGTAACTGAAGGCGTTTATGCAGACTAGGATTGCCAGTTGAATGTTTGCTATAAATTAAACTCATTGCCCGTTTCTGGAGCGAGTAAAGTCGCTTGGTGCTTGAATTGGAACAACCGTCCCAGATTGTAGAGCAGTAGTCAAAATGTGTCTGTATGTGAGACGTATAGAATATTTTCCTTGTGTCCCTCATCAAGGAAATTTTTAATTTGGCGAGTTGGTAGACTTTTTTCGCTGTTTGTTTAGTGAGCGCTTGAACTGTGAGGATTAAAGGTTAGGTTTCTATCAATTATGAGGACCTAATGTTTTGTGCCAATTACACTTTCTACTGGCATGTTATCGATGTGAAGTGATCTGTGTGAATTTAGAGTTTGAAGTCTTTGTCTGGTTGTTAATAATATAGATTTTGTTTTAGTGATGTTAATTTGCATACGGTTCGCATAGCTCCACCTAACTACATTATTTAATTCTTGTTGCAAAGATGACTCCATCAAATTACTGCTTTCAGCGTTTGTATACACTGTACAGACATCTGCAAATAGATCGCAGGACGACGAAAGATGCAACGGTAGATCATTAATATATACGGCAAATAATAGAGGTCCAAGAATAGAGCCTTGCGGTACTCCAGTATTGAAGGTAGTGGTCTGGGACAAGAGATTTATTGTATGATATTACATTGCTTTCTGTTTGACAGAAAAGATGTTATTAGCGTCACAACATTAGGTCCAATTTTCATTGTCTCTAGTTTTTTAATTAAAATGGCATGGTCTATCATATAAAATGCTTTCCTGAAATCGATAAACACAGCTACACATAGATTGTTGTTATTTATATTCTTGTGCCAATTTTCTATCATGTTTGTTAGGGCCGTGCGGCAAGAATATTTTGGTCTAAATCCTGATTGACTGTCAACTATAAGCTTGTTGCGATCTAAATACTGTAATGTTACCTTATGGATGTGTATTTCTAGTGGTTTAGATTGTGACGATAGTAAAGAAATGGGTCTATAATTGATCGGGAGACCAGTGTCCAAAGCACCAGATTTAAGGAGAGGATACACTTTAGCGATTTTGAGAGCTGATGGAAAGTGACCTCAGCACAGCGGAGAATCCGATTGCTGATTTCATCTAACCCAGATGAGTTTGTGTTTTTTAGGTTACTGAGGTAAGTGAATACTTCAGTGACTGTCATTAGCGGTATGTCAGAAAGGATATCCCGGGAGCATCTGTTCTCGCAAAACGATGACAGTAAAGATAAGTTGCAAGGAGAATTTGGTATTGAAGCCTTCAAATGATCAATATCATTTTGAAAAAAAAGTTACTGAATTAGTCGCTTGAGATAGGATTTGATGGTAATGAATTTAGTTAGTTAGTTAGTCGACAGATCATCATCATTGCACATCGAACCATTCAGTCCATAAGTGCTCGGATCCCCTCCTCAGCAAATCCCGCAGCGTGTAGTGGCTAACAACGCCAGTTCTGTGTTGGTTTATCAATCTTCTTTGGCTTCCTGCGTAGTGTTCTTGTTTGGCCACCCCCTCTTTTAATTTGCTGCTCTCGCAGTCTGGCCATTGTTGTAGATTCACAGTCATCACTTGGTTCTCGCAAATGTCTTACTTCTTGTAGAGCATTCAGAATGTCAGCCTGGTCCATGGCGCGTCCGCCCTCCACAGTAGCCTCACCTGCGAGCTTGTCAGCACGCTCGTTTCCTTGTACTTCCGCATGCCCTGGCACGAAGATGAAACTAATCTTTGCCAGCCGAGACCGCTCCAGAGGCAGCAACCATTCTCTTCGGATCGACCCCTCCTCTATCCTCTTGATCACGTTCATTGAGTCGCTAAGGAAACAAGCCCTAGTGAATGTCTGTGTCTCGAGCCATGTTATTGCTTTACTTACTGCCATGACTTCCATGGTCAGGCTACTTGTGGTTTCAGTGAAAGCACCAGAGTCCTCCTTCACAATTCTCCCTCCGGCCCGAGCTGTAAAGGCCCATGAGCTTCTCACATGTCGGACGACCGACCCATCATGTGTAGATGACCGCGTCACCGTCTAGCGAATTCTCGAAAATCAACGCTTGTACTTCAGCCTCAACAGCAGCCGGATTTTCTTGTCTGCATTTTCTATCTAGTTGGATGCAAACTGAAAAGGATGTGCAGAAGTCTGTTGGCACATGCACCCACTCCTCGCCAGGTTCTAAGACCTCAAGTGAACACACCTGTTGAAGAATGTCTTCGGCTTGACCCATCCACGACCGTCCTCTTTTTAACCTGCTGCCCTTCACCTTCCTAATTGGTAATGAATAATCGGTAATGAATTTGAGAAGTTATACTTGTTTGTCAAGGTGTTAATTGCCTTCCATATATCCTTACTATTTGTTTTATCAATTACTAAGTTCTTAAGGTAATTTTTCTTTCCTTTTCGTATGTTATATTGAACTTTGTTTCTTCTTCTTCTTCTTCTGCGTTCATCCGGAGTTTTTTTTTTTCGGACGTGATTGCGTTGTGCCTGTTTACAGCAGAGCTGCGTTCTTGCGCCGTTAGGCCGACACATCCGACTTCTGCGGGCATTTGTTGACCTGGTTAACCTTCCCGGGGGAACTTTGTTTCTAAGAGTACGGTATGTGCTGAGATCTCGCTTTTTATGTGCCTTATCTCTGTCTCTCATAATTTCAAGTATTTCCTGGGTGATCCAAGGTGGTTTGACGTGATGTTTTACTCGAACTTCCTTGATTGGCACATGTCTATCAAACACTTCAATACAGATCTTCATCCAGGATTCCAGAGCATCACCCGGGTCTGGAAGTTGATAAACATTGTCTAGAGGTGAACTGAGCAAGTCCTGTAAAAAATGCGTTTTGGTTGAAATTTGTGTAGCTTCTATATTTTACAGTTATGTGTTTATGTTTTGGAGTTTTAATTCCTTTTTTAGACCATGTGCAGCATATTGGGTAGTGATCGCTCACTGCACAATTGGGCACGGTGCATTCTATGATGTTGTCCGAGCAAGTTATATAAATGTGATCTATAAGTGTTGAAGATGAGTTTGTTACTCTAGTATCTTGTTTTACTATTTGTTGGAAGTTGTATGATGCAATTATATTTCCCCAAATTATGTGGGATTTGTTGGGTCAATGTTAAAGTCTCCGAGTAGTATGATTTCTTTCCCGGAAGCGAACACCACATCCATCATGGTAGTGAAGTTTTCGTACCAGACGTGTCTAGGCCTGGGATTTCGATAGACGTGGCCAGTTATCAGGGGTGTGCAGTTTCGAAGTTTTAACTCCAACCAAATACATTCTATTTCGCAAGTTTCAAAGTCTAGCCTACGGTGAACATTTAGTAAATTAGAAACATAGGCTTCTATGCCCGTCTCTTGTTTCCTACAGGGATCTCTTCTAAAACTGTGTACCCTTTAATAGAGATGTCCTCATCTGAAATGTTTTCATTTAGTCTGCTTTCACTAAGGCCAAATACATTATGATTAAGAATAGACGATAACTCTGGCAGCTTGTTAAATAAGTTGCAAATGTTTAAGTTTCCAAGACGTATTCCTGACTTAGTGAGCCAATGTTGCCACTTCTCAAACATTTCACCCAAGAAGTAAGTGTAAATTAGTCAAAATTAAGTAAAAATACAAAATCATAAAAATTCACAATTACATTAACTTACAAAATACCAGTAATATAAATCGATATGTAAATGACTATATTATAACGATTTAACTAATGAGACCAACAAATATAGTGCAAATACAGAACAAAACGAATTAAAGCGTATGAACATACAACAATTAATTAACTCGAACTACTTTGCAAGCTGTGTAACCAGCTGCTATCCGAAAGAATGAATAAATGACTATACAAGTCAATGTTCCTGTTTAAAGTTGGGTATCCCACACGGGAGATAAAACGCTAAACAGTAAGCAGTTAAAGTTCAAGGAGGAAGCTCTTTTCCTGGTATCTTGCGTATGGGCTGAGTTTTTAATACATATCCTATCTTACAGGTCTGATTTGTAGAGACATCATAAAGGCTTGATTCAGTGCGGCCGGACTAAATTGCTTCAAATATAGAAGTTATGGATTCCAATGATGCGGAACTTGTAGTAGATAGCTAGATGGCCCATTGTTGGCGTAAATTTCTGGACTCCAATGATGCGGAACTTCCTGCTGTCTGCTAGGTGGCCCATTAGTGGTGTGAGGGGGCCGTGTCAAAGTGGAATTACTGCCGTGTGTGTCTGTCATAAGCAGACACCACGAGACTGGGGAAACGCCATAATTATCCCAATTTGGAAAAAACAAAGGCAGAAAAATAGATTGCACACAATACAGAGGCATTTCACTGTTGAGTCTCACTGGGAAAATATTTTGCAAAATACTGGAGAAAAGAATGCGCACTACTATAGAACCTCAGCTAAGCGAAACACAACTTGGATTTAGGAAAAATATTAAGGATGCGCAGATGCCATTTTTGCTCTTAGACAACTTATAGAAAAATCAATCGAATTCAATGAAACAATCTACTTAGCATTTGTCGACCAAGAAAAGGCAAAAAGGCATTTGATACAGTAGATAGAAACAAGCTGTGGGAAATCCTTAAACAATATGGAGTGAGTACACATCTAACAAACCTATGTAGAAGTCTATACAACAACAGTGAATGCATAGTGAAAGCAACAGGAGGACACTCAGAACCCTTCACCATAAGATCTGGAATACGACAATGTTGTGTCCTGTCCCCTCTCTTGTTCATAACATATATAGAAAACATTTGTAAAGAAACCAGCCGAACAGAGACCGCAAGAATACCGCATGACGAGAACACAGAAGAAGAACCATCTGCAAATCTAACCATTAGAGAACTCCTGTTTGCGGACGACCAAGCACTACTAGCAAAATCAGAAGCTGAATTACAAGACCACATGAATAGTCTAAAGAAAATGTGTAGGGAACATTACATGAAAATTAGCACAAGAAAAATAGAGGTAATGACTATAACTAAAGAAGACAAAAAAACAACAACAATTCACCTAAACGAAAATATCCTGAAATAATTAAAGAGTTTCAAGTACCTGGGAAGTATAATATCATCAAATGGCAGAAGACGAGATCGAAAATAGATGCAATAAGGCAAACTAACTCATTGAACAAATGGCACCAATACTAAAGAACAAACATGTATCAATAACTACTAAGAAAGCACTTTACAACACAATCTTCCTACCAACTCTATGCCACCAATGCCAAACTTGGACTATGACAGAAAAATAGAAAAGAAAAATCAAAACAACAGAAATGAGATTCCTAAGAAGAATACTCAACGTATCAAGAAGAGATAAGATCATAAATGAAGAAATCAGGACTAAAGTGGGCGTTATAGCTGCACTAGATTTTATTAGAAGGCAACAAGTCAAATGGTTTGGCCATGCAAGTAGGTTACCATCCAACAATGATGTACAGACCAGATGGAAACAGAGGAAGAGGCCGACCACGTAAACGTTGGAAGGAGGGAATTGCAGAGTCCATAAAAATATCGATACATGAAGCCAATAACAGGGCACTCTCACGATGTTTATACTTCACCTCGATACCACAAGGTACAAGAGGAACATGATGAGATGAGATGATGAGATCCTAAAATTCAATTCGGGGTTTGTGAACTTAAACGTTACAGAAATAATTCTAAGATTAACACAGACCAAGAACGAGGAACATACTGACAGTCTACAAGTTCTAAACAAAAAAGAAAATTCTGAAATACTTTAGCCATATTCAACGCCACAGTAGATTGGAAAGATGAGTGATGGGTGGCATGGTTACTAGAACCGGAGATAGGGGTTAAACAGCACAAAAAATGGATACAAGACATTAAAGACAACTTAGACATGAACAAATACGAGGCAGGGAAACTAACCAAAAACAAGATTCTATCCCGCAGGCCGTGATGAGTGCCACGTTTTTCAAAGGACCTGCTGCGTGATGATGATGACCCAAAAATAAACTGTTCCGGCGTGACCTTTCAACTGGAGATCACCGAAAGCTAACCGCTGTGTAAATGTGTTAGTACACTTAAGGAACCTGGGGATGGTATACTCCACTTGATCCTGGACTAGTGGCTAGTATCTAGCCGTCTCGGATAAGTCAAAACCTAGAGAGACTATAGTTGTGTACATGTTGAACACGCTTACAAAACCCCTCAGCAGTATATAATCGAACAGAGCAGGCTGAATAATCCGTTGCCTATGTCACATGTAAGGTTAGAAAATCTAGCTACACCAGAATAATCATTAACCTTAAAGGTTCTGATGTACACAAGTTGGATTTTATCGACTGCTACAGGTCCTGTGCACATTGATACTTTAGATGTGAAACTAAGTAAACAACAAATTATACACTAATATGTGTATTTGCAATGTGGCGACAGACTCACTGACATTCTCTCTGACAGAAAGGCATACGAGAGAAAACACAGTCATATATGGTCATTTACTTTCCCAGACCTCTAGTATCCATTTCATGAAACTGGGTCCAATCTAGAGATATCCTTGTCGAACAAACTCAACACGACCGCTACTGAGTATCGATGCCGCTAACGCTGTTAAAAAAGGAAGTTCAGGAAGTCGCTATGACTTGCATATATTCTGTTTTCAAAATTTGTGACATTTTTTAAAAGTTGATCGTTGTCTTCGGTTGACAATATTTTTGTTTCGCTTAGGTTCAGAAAAAGATTTTAATCTTCGATTGTATTTATTTATTTACTTTCGAGAACAAGCAACTGTCCCCTGACAACATATGGATGTGAGTCACAGACAAATTTCTCTAAGAAGAAAGTTACGGTTTTCGAGTTTAAATGTTTCCGAACATTTTTAGAATGTCGTGTCCATAAAGACTAAACATAGTGACAATCTACAAATCTACAAATCGAAGAAATGTGGCTTATAAACAGGGTCATGTCTCGGACACTGAAATATTTTTGATACTTTAAATGCTACAGTGGCTTGGAAAGAACATGCAGACGGCATGTTCCTGGAAGAAGAGATAGTGGATGTCCAGCATGAAGACGGACAAATGGCAGTGCCGACACGATGGGTATGTGGCAGGAAAATGACCAGAGATCGACAAACTTTTAGGCTGGCAGTTACGAGAGAGACGTTATACAGGCCCTTCTAAATGTTATATATATATACAGTGGGTACCTCGAGTTACGAACGCATAAGGTCACGAACAATTCGGGTTACGAACAATAACTTCGGGTAACGAACAGTGCCTCGGGTTACGAACGCCTCAGGTCACGAACAATTCGGGTTACGAACAATAACCATTAACTTCGACAATGTTTTTGTCTCGGGTATCGGGCAGTGCCTCTGGCTACGAACGAAGGAGAGAGAGAGAGAGAGAGAGAGAGAGAGAGAGAGAGAGAGAGAGAGAGAGAGAGAGAGAGAGAGAGAGAGAGAGAGCAAGGTATAATGTTGGAGACAAACAATCGCATACAGTTCAAACGAAGGCCACGTAGTCCTAACATCGCTTAGCGCTAGCCTAGTAGCCTAGTTTTTCACGCGTGCGCAGCCTTGCTTTCATTGGCTCTATTAGCAATAAAAGATTTCTTAGCAGTGGTACTGTGTTCAGTTTATCTATTTCATTAATTTCCCTGTTAACCCCATCAATTAAGAATTCGAAGAATGATAGTGGTGCTGCTAGGAAGCAGAAACGTGTAAAAGTGGAGGTAAAGAAGGAAATAATTATGAAACATGAACATGGCGTTCGTGTGTGTAACATCGCTAATGAGTACTCATCTCATCTCATCATGTTCCTCTTGTACCTTGCGTGTCGAGGTGAAGTATAAACATCGTGAGAGTGCCCAATTATGGGCTTCATGTATCGATATTACCATGGACTCTGCTATTCCCTCCGTCCAACGTTTACATGGTCGGCCTCTTCCTCTGTTTACATCTGGTCTGAACATCATTTGCTTGTTGTGGTATACTGTTGACTGGTAACCTACTTGCATGGCCAAACCATTTGACTTGCTGCTTTCTAATAAAATCTAGTGCTGCTATAACCCCCACTTTAGTCCTGTTTCTTCATTTCTGATCTTATCTCTTCTTGATATGTTGCGTATTCGTCTCAGGAATTTCATAACTGTTGTTGTGATATTTCTTTTCTCTTGTTTCTGTAATTGTCCAAGTTTCGCATTGGTAGCATAGAGATGGTAGGAAGATTGTATTGTAAAGTGCTTTCTTAGTAGTTATTGATACATGTTTGTTTTTTTAGCATTGGTGCCATTTGTCCAATGAGTTGGTTTGCCTTATTGCATCTATTTTCGATCTTTTCTTCTGATCTGCCATTTGATGATATTACTAGGTACTTAAAACTTTACTTGCTTCAAAGGATGTTTTTTTAGGTGAATTGTTGTTGTTGTTTTCTTTTTCTTCTTTAGTTATAGTCATTACCTCTGTTTTGCTTGTGCTAATTTTCATGGTATGTTCCCTACACATTTCGTTTAGATTATTCATGTGGTCTTGTAATCCAGCTTTTGATTTTGCTATTAGTGCTTGGTCGTCCGCAAAAAGGAGTTCTCTAAAGGTTAGATATGCAGATGGTTCTCGTCATGCGGTATTCTTCGGTTTCTGTTTGGCTGGTTTCTTTACATATGTTGTCTATATATGTTATGAACAAGAGAGGGGACAGGACACAGCCTTGTCGTACTCCAGATCTTATGGTGAAGGGTTCTGAGTGTCCTCCAGTTGCTCTCACTATGCATTCACTGTTGTTATATAAGCTTCTACATAGGGTTTGTTAGATGTGTACTCACACCATGAGTACAGCATGGCAAAATCAACTGTCTATCAGATTGTGTAATTGGGCAAAATTATGGGCCTGGAAGTCGATGGCAACAACTTGGAGGAGCTGATTTAGGACCACAGTGGAGAGCTCTTCATAATGAACAGCTAAAGACATTAAAGTAGGAGCAGTCGTCCGCTGATGAGGAGTTAGTGACCGTTTTAACTGTCAGGATTAAAGAAATTTGCAGCAATTTGGCAGACGTCGAAAACTTCATTGTGAACCATCATTCAAACAATCTAGTTGCTAACAAGGCAGTAAACCTGATGAATAATAACGCAATGGCCCACTTCAGAAAGATTCTCCAGCAAAGGAAGCGACACATTTCATTTGATAGTTTCTTGGTGCAGAAATCACCTGCACAACGTATTAGGAGGATACAAACTTATACTCCTTGGGGACTTCAATGTCAGAGTAGCAACGACACCGCCTCTTGGCGTGGCATCATTGGAAAGTACGGAGTCGGAAATTGTAACAGCAATGACTCCTCCTCCTTCAGACCTGTGCCACCCCAGGAAGGTTAACCCGGTCAACAAATCCCCGCAGAAGTCGGATGTGTCGGCCTAACGGCTAAGAATGCAGCTCTGCTATGAACAGGCACAAAGCAATCACGTCCGAAAAAGAAGAAAAAAACTCCGGATGAACACAGTAGAAGAAGAAGACCTGTTCCGAACACAATCTCCTGATCATCAACACAATTTTCAGTCTTCCCACAAGAAACAGGACATCGTGGCTGCACCCTCACCCGAAACACTGGTACCTCATTGACTATGCCATCGTCAGGAGGACTGACAGACAAGACGTTCTGGTGACAAAATCCTCGTGTGATGAGGAATGTTGGACAGACCATCGTCTCATTATCTCGAAAATAAACATACACATCAAACCACCAAGGCGTCCTAAAGGAGTAAAAATGCAACAACAACAAAAAATATAATAAATAAATGTCACCCGCCTAAACAGCAAAAAAAAACAAAAATGCAGTTGTAATTTGAAAATATGCTGGAAGACCGCCTCAAGCCCAATGCTGCAGCTAAACGGGGTGCGAAAACAGAGTGGAGAGCCCTAAAGGACATAATTTGCAATACTGCTATGGAAATCCTGGGTCCAGACCCCCGCCCCCCCCCCCCCCCCCCCCCCCTCTCCGAAATGTTCTCCACTTTCATTGACCTTACCAAGCTGTTTATACAGTCAGCAGAGAAGGACTGGAAGATTATCGCGAAATATGGCTGTCCACAAAAGTGTGTCCAAATAGTGCGGCTATTTCATGATGGTATGCAGGCAAGAGTACAAGACAATGGTGAACTGTCTGAGCCCTTTCCTGTCACCAGTGGAGTGAAACAAGGATGTGTCCTGGCACCAACACTGTTTAGCCTTATGTTTGCAGCTATGTTGATGAATGCCTTCGAGAAAAACGACATTGGAATAGACATAAACTATCGCATGGATGAAAAGTTGTTCAATCTCAGAAGGCTGAAAGCTACAATCACAATTAACTGCGACACCGTCAGAGAGCTGCTGTTTGCTGATGATTGCGCTCTATATGCCAAATCAGAGGCAGACATGCAACACACTGTTTCAGCTTTCTCGTATGCCTGTGCCAACATTGGGCTCAATATTAACTTGCAGAAGACTATAGTCATGTAACAGGCATATCCAGGGAATAATCACTCCGTGCCGAATATCAAGGTGAATGGTCATAGACTAAGTGTTGTAGACAAATTCACCTATCTTGGCAGCAATGTGTCACAAGCTGCCACAATTGTCGAGGAAGTGAATGCAAGAATCTCCAGCGCGGCCTTTGGCAGACTGTACAAGAATGTATGGGACAGAAATAGAATAAGCCTGCAAACAAAGCTGAAAGTCGACAAAGCAGTTGTATTATCCACACTGCTATATGCTTGTGAAACCTGGACTGTTTATTAGCTACACGCTAGGAAATTAAATCATTTTCACACAGTCTGCCTTGGGAATCTATTGAAGATTAAGCGGCAAGACAGGATCCCACCCACTGAAGTTCTAGAAAGAGCGTCCATGCCCAGTATGCACACTTACTAATGAAGAATCAGATTAGCTGGGCTGGTCACTTAACTCGCATGCCAGATCACAGGCTCCCTAAACGATTTTTCTTTGGGGGGACGGTGAGCTGTGTTGTGGTAAACGCTCCCAAGCCGACCAGAGAACATGCTTTAAAGACACTCTGAAAATCTCACTGAAAGCTTTTGGAATTCATCATGACACCTAGGATACTGCTGCCAAAGACCAAAATTCGTAGCGTACATCATTACGTAAGAGTGCAGTCACATGTGAAGCAACCAGGACTGCAATAGCTGTGAAGTAAAGGCTGGACAGAAAAGCCACTGCAGACGTTCCTCCTCCTAGAACGTCAAGCATTCTTTGCCCACATTGTCTAACAACATTTCGAGCCAAAATATAGAACTCACGGCTCCATACTTTGAACCCCACTGGATGAAATTAATGATCATCATCGTTCTTTATGGACAAACAACAAAACGGTGCAGAAATATTCCCAGTTAGCTGCCAAGAAACAGCAACAAGAAATTCTTGAAACTAATGATTCAGAATAGCAAAGAAAGTGACAAATTTCCCATTATTATTTTCTTGGTAGGAAGATAAACTAAATCTATTTTTATTTTACATTTAATTTGTTTGATTATTTTTCTTTCTTTTTATTTAATACGTTAAGTACGCATCCACATTCTACTAATGAAGAACCAGATTAGCTGGGCTGGTCACTTAACTCGCATGCCAGATTACAGGCTCCCTAAACGAATTTTTTTTGTTTGTTTGTTTGACGATGAGCTGCATTGTGGTAAACGCTCCAAAGGCGGCCAGAGAACACGCTTTAAAGACACTGAAAATCTCACTGAAAGCTTTTGGAATTCATCATGACACCTAGGATACTGCTGCCAAAGACCAAAATTCGTAGCGTACATCATTACGTAAGGGTGCAGTCACTTGTGAAGCAACCAGGACTGCAAGAGCTGTGATCTAAAAAAGCTGGACAGAAAAGCCACTGCAAAAGTTCCTCCCCCTGGAACGTCAAGCATTCTTTGCCCACATTATCAAACAACATTTCGAGCTAAAATAGGTCTTTTCAGCCATCTTAGAACTCACGGCTCCGTACTTTCAGTCCCACTGGATGACATGAATGATCATCATCGTTCTTGACAAATTTCCCATTATTATTTTCTTGGTAAGAAAGATACACTAAATCTACTTTTATTTTACATTTAATTTATTTGGTTATTTTTCTTTCTCTTTATTTAATACGTGAAGTACGCGTATTCTTTGCGTTTTGTCAGGCAAACGACCTGATGTTAATAAAATAAAAGAACTATTTTTTCATCTTGAAACGGATTGTCTCTATTTCATTGGTTTCAGTGTTTCTGGTTACGAACATTTCGCGTTACGAACCGAGTTCTGGAACGAATTAAGTTCGTAAGCCGAGGTACCACTGTATGTATAATTTCTTGTTCTCAGGTCCTTGTAATCACCCCCTGCTCCTATTGGCTCTTTGGGATTTACTAGGCAGAAGTGGAAGATGATGATGATGATTACTAGACTACTTACGTTCAGTAGTTTGCTTTCTGAACGAGAAGTCAAAGTTTAGGTCCACTGGTTGACTGGTTTGTCGAATGAACCCCTTACATTACTGTCATCGCACAGAGAGTTTAAACATCTCGGCCTCGTCGACATATCACATTTATATGCATTAAAAACATGGATGGCAATGATAAATCATGACTACGGTGATCAACAACTGGAATCAAGTATGCATATAAAGAAAAGAAAAAGACGAATGGAAAACCAAATTTACCAAGAATATGTCACAAGAAAACAGCAAATCACAACAGAAATGGTACTGAAATAGTAAAGTGTGGGTTTTACGTCAAATATCCACTGAAACAAAACATTGTTTTTAACAAAAGACAAAAATGGACAAATAAAAAACATATTTAAACAGAAAGACATTGCCAGCAGATATACAGACTGACCGTAAATAGGCTAGATCTAATCAAAACTTGACCACTTCGACCTCTCCTGAAGAATACGAAAATAAACCTGGTGCTAAATAATGCATAGCAAGCAAAGCCCGTATTTGAATATCGCCATCAATATGCAAATTGCATAGATTATCTAGCAAATTGCTTGAAAAATTGCTTGCTGCTGGAGATGTCTACGCAGTGAATTTACAGGCAAATGCATTTCTTGTTCTTTGTGTCTACTGTCCTTCTTTTAATGCAGGAATAAAGGTTGGTAAGTGGAAATGGGTTGCTTGGCAGGATAATTGCTAGACGCTTACCTGTCAACCAAGCGGTTTAAGTTCCATTAGGGATTTTCATATTTACCTGGGCGCCCTGGTGGATAAAGTCTACATTAGTACCAGAAAATGTTTTGGGGAAGGTAGGCGGTCGGTGTAATATTTAGAAAAGCACATCTTGAGTGCCGATTGGTCTGTAGAAATATTTGTCTAGCGCTATATGTTTAATTGGTTGTCAGGCGTATAAAAAGATCTGTTTCGGTTGTGATAAGTCAATGGAATGGAGGGGACTTACAGGAGCTGCGCTGCTTATTAAAACGCAAAGGAATCAGCAAGAGACGAGTTAAGTATTGGAAACATACAGAGTTTCTGTGGTGAACAAAGTGGTAGCGAATTGTCTAAGCACAGGAAGGTCCTTCTTTCGAGAATCAACGCAGCAACTGAACGGAACAAAATAACAGTGTGAAATTGTGTGTGTGTGTGTGTGTGAGAGAGAGAGAGAGAGAGAGAGAGAGAGGAGAGAGAGAGAGAGAGAGAGAGAGAGAGAGAGAGAGAGAGAGAGAGAGAGAGAGAGAGAGAGCAGCTGCTGCAATTACGATGTCACATCTTAGAGTACCTCTTCAGAGTTGCAGTGAAAATAATCGATTCAATGAAGGAAGATGAACAAGAATTACGAGAACTAAATGAACTATAAGCTTTGGAAAATACGAAGTGGAAATTAACACGGACAACCAACAATGCAATAAAACATAATAAGGATGAATATTTAAAATAAACACACACACAATAAATAAACATGAACTGGAGACAGGAGAAAAACATGGCAGACACTTCTTCATTTTATGTTGTTTGTTTGTCACGATGGGGCATTGCCTTTAACCATCGACAACAAACCCCCTTACATTTAGGATCAATAAACATGACTACGAAAAACAAGCAAGAGAGATAGCAAGAATTTAAATGAGAACAGCAGTTGTGGCCAGGATGAAATTTATACGAAGCTTTTTCGTCGAAGTATTTTTATGTCGTCGATTACTTGGGGGAGTGTCTTGGAAGTTACTGTGTAGTAACAACAAGCTGAACAGCGCATAAATGCTTTGAATATAAATGTTATAGACGGATGGTAAGAATATCTTGGATACAGAAAAGAACAAATGCATCCATACGACAAGATCTGGATATTGAAGAAGGTTGATTACTAAAAACGATAAGACAACATATTGAAATATTTTCGTCACATAAAACGACATGAGAGAACTGTAATGGTGGGGTATATGCCCGGGAAGAGAGGAAGAGGAAGGCCAAAGAGAAGATGAGTGCAGGATGTGGCAGATGATCTCCATTTGGGTGTATCAGACTCGATAAGATTGCCAGAAGCTTGTTATGGGATCGAGGTTCTGCAAAGGGCATGCTACTGAATGAATGAGTGAATTTGTTTTAAAATTGCTTTCTTAACGAATAGTCAACGTTTAAGTCCAACTTAATGCCGTTGTAGGAGTTGAACCGCCTACCCTGCTATCAGCGCGCTGAAAGTTTAAGAACAAGTGCTCTCACCAAACGATGTTAGACACCCATTAAAATAAGTGTCCCTTTTCGATTCGATTCGATTTCACCATTACCCCTACCCCGTTAAATCTCAAGGAGAAGTTATAAGTAGGGTACATCACCGGCTCAGAATGACGTCGTCGTCGTCATTCGCAACTGCGAGCGCTAACAAGACAAGTCGCCTTAACAAGTCAAGAAGCCTGATACGGGGAATAATGTCACGTTGCAAGCCCAACAACAAGAAACGCGCGGTATCCAAGATGTGCAGCGTCGGAGCCGACAAGAAGAAGAACGTGGAGAGCCTACCTGCAAGCTGTAACAAAGAACCTGAAACTACAGCTACTAATGATGCTACCACGAGGGAGAAGATTGACAGCCCACCACAGAAAAGACCCAAGACAGCAGAGAAGAAGGAGGAGAAAGACACCAGAGCCGGGAACACCGACTCAAAAACAGTCCGATGGGTTGTCAAGCGGATTCAAGTGGAGCTGACAGACGAAGAAATCCTGAAGGAGCTACGAGAAGAGAATCTTCACATCCGATTCTTGAAGGCGGAGCGGCTCCTCACCTACACCAAGATACATACAACCTTGGCAGTGGTTACATCAAAGGGCAGCGAAATGCCGACCACAGTAACAATCAACAAGAGAATGCAGCAGCCAGAGAGATACATCCCAATAATCACTCAATGTTCCAGATGTCAGAGGGCCGGCCACAGCAGAGCAACGTGTTGCAGTAAGACGGAAATCTGCCGATACTGCGCCGATCATCACGCCTTCAAGGAGAGTCCGCTGGCTAAGCTTGACACCGACTTCCGAGCACCCAACAACAAAAGAAAATGCGCCAACTGCCTGGGCAAACATAGAGCAAGATACCTGGGCTGTCCGTACCTGCAAAGACACAGAGACGTCTTAAAGATCGCCATCACCACAAAGACACCATACAACGAAGCAATACGGAGATGCGAGACAGCCACGGGTTGCTCACAAGAGGAAAGAGCCCAACTTAAAAGCCAAATAGACGAGCTAAAGAAGCAAGTCAAGCTACTCCTAACACAGTCACAAACCAGCGACAATGAAAAACTGCTTGCTGAAATGAAGGAGATACAGCAAAACATCAAACAAGAGATGGAACGCATGGCCGAGATGAAGAAGGAGAACAAAGAAATCCTACAAATGATCAAAACCGAAAGATAACTTCATAGAGCTTAAATGGAAATATTCCAAAACAAACCAACAAAAAACATACAAGAACTCACAGAGAAACCGCAAGACGAAAACCAAGAGATCGAGCCTGAACCACAAGCTGCAGCCAGCAGCCCAAACGCGACATCTGAGGCAGACAAAGGGAAACAAATATCTCGCCAGACATCCGAAGAAAATCGAGATGAGCACCCTGTTAACGACATGGAGAGACCACGGGAACCTACCTGGGAGGAGCCACTAGCAGATGCAAGAGTGGAAGAACTCAGGCACCAGGAATTCAAAAGGTGTTGGTATGAAAGAGAAAAGAAGAAACCCAAGAAATTTAGGAGACCGGTAGTCTACCAAACTACATACTTGGAACGTGATTTGCCGACTACTCGTACTACATAGGAGACGGAGAGATCAAACCATGGCTGACCGCGGAGGAAAAAGTCGAAAGGCAGCAGGAAAATCAAACTCGAAAGTGAAAACAGGCGCAAGGAGGAAAACGGAAACGTCGAAAAGCTCCTACAGAAACAACACAAAAAAGGAGACAAAAAGATCAAATATAAAGTCCTTATAAGGACTGCACCGCGACGAGCCAGAAACCTGCAACAAAGAGAACCACAAGAACAGACAAGCACAAAGGATAGCCGCCGAACGACCCCACCCCCCACCCCCAGCTGACGTCACAGACACAAACCAACATAATCAGTCCTAGATAGAACTCACAAAACAAGAATTAAAGTGAATGAACCCACAAAAACCACGGGCCTCAACAATAACCACAGCTAAACAACGCAGGTTGAACGAGGCCGAATTTGTAATTTTTTTTTGAAAATTGGAATTGGAATTGGCTCAGAATGATAGTCCTGTGACTAGCCAGCCACCAAAGCAGCTTCCCATGGTTTTACCCACACAGTCCTATTAATCCACAGGTGATTGTTGTCAATATGGGGTAATGGACTAGAATAAGTGTCCTTTGAACATATTTCTTGTATATTTACTAATAATCATGAAGCAAATAATTTTAAGATCGTCGCTCTCATGCCATATTGATCGTAGAAAAACTGAGAAGTATAAACGGACTGGTGGACGGAGGGAAAAGCAGAGTCTGTGAGATTACCGATACATGAAGCCCATAAGCGGGCACTCTCCCGCTGTTTATACTTCACCTCGACACAGCAAGATACAAGAGGAAGAAGATGATATGAGATGAGCTGAGCTGAGATGAGATTAGATGAGATGAGATGTGATAAGCTGAACTGAGATGAGATGAGATGAGATAAGCTGAGCTGAGATGAGATGAGATGAGATCAGCTCTCATGACAGTCAAATCAATTAAAAGAACCTTTCATGCGCATTAAGACGCATTGAGCATATGTTGCTAGACCTATATTGTTATAGACCAATCTGTACTCGGTGGTCATGTGGTCAGTATCACGCCGGTTCGCCTTTATTTCCCAATACTATTCCTGGTACTTATAGGGTATATTGTTAACGACTGTGCAGTGTTTGAAAATATTGCCAGTACAAGTTTTATATTCACCCTCTGTAAAGTTCATTCAACCTAATAGGTAAATGTAAACCTTGGGGCTGCACAGTCTAAAAATACACACTATATTTAAAGCATGGTTGTACTGGAAGCAGAGATACTTTTTCGATAATCGCCCCGATGCGGCTTCGAATCTCTGACCACCAGACTGGCAAGCAAGGTCTAGCCATTACGCTACCGTGGCTCCCAAAAGTACATAAAGATCCCATAAAATGTAGTGTTGGGTAATTATGGTAACTTCAGACGATAAATTACCATCGTCGCCGACCTAAATGTCTTAAAAGGAAGCTAATAATAAGGCAGAGAGGACAAGTGTGACTATTAAATGACGCATTTCCCCATCAAGAAAGGAATACGGTCCTAGAAGATAGTTTTCTAAATGATCCGACAGGACACACTCAATAAAGGTTGGAAAGACTATTCATTAGACACAGAAACTTTTCTTTGATTTATAATGCAATAAAACCAAACCTTGAAAAATACTTAAATAATACGAACACACAGAAAAGTGGGTACATATACACAATTCACAATCCATGTATACATAGAAAAAATATATAAATGCACAAACAACACGAATATATATATATATATATATATATATATATATATATATATATATATATATATATATATATATATATATATATATATATAGATATATATATATATATATATATATATATAGAGAGAGAGAGAGAGAGATGCTGCCATGTACCTGCCCAGCGGCACAACTCAATAGTCCTTCAGGACTGAAAGAGGCCTACTATATATATATATATATATATATATATATATATATATATATATATATATATATATATATATATATATATATATATATATCTTCCATTTTATCGAAAAATCCTTTAGTATTTATGCTGAGAAAATCGCCGAATGATTCATGATAAATTCATTTATGTTTTATAGTGTCTGACTTTGGTAAAACATTTACACACTGTACATGAATAGTATACACGTTCTCTCTCTCTCTCGCTCTCTCTCTCTCTCTCTCTCTCTCTCTCTCTCTCTCTCTCTCTCTCTGTCTCTCTCTCTCTCCTTCTTTCTTTCTAGAAATGGATGGTATGTGGAAGGACATTCTTTTAAGTTACTGTGTGAATTTAATGAGACGCTCCCCGACAGGAGCTGGGCGAAGCCACGCCGGGTCAGATAGATAGACAGACAGACAGACAGATAGTCGGGAACGGGAGCTTATATGGCTACTTATATGAATTAAATGAGATGCTCCCCACCAGGGACTAGGTGAAGCCGGGCCGGGTCAGCCTGACAGACAGACAGACAAACAAACAAGCAGACAGACAGACAAACTGATAGATAGATAGATCCCCTCCAGGGACTGGGCGAAGCCGGGCCGGGTCAGCTAGTGTGTGTGTATATATATATATATATATATATATATATATATATATATATATATATATATATATATATATATATATATATATATATCGTGTATACTATTCATGTACAATATGTAAATGTTTTACCAAAGTCGGACACTATAAGACATAAATGAATTTAACTTGAATCATTCGGCGATTTTCTGAGCATAAATTCTAGAGGATTTTTCTATAAAATGGAAGATATTTATTTCTTTGGCAGATATTAGCGTAGGTAAATAGGCTGTTCATCATGTCGTTAAATAGACACAACAAAATGGGGTGGGATAATGACCTGGGTATCTTCCTCAAGGCGGGAGACTAGTATTTGTAGCTAATTTTTTCCACTGGTTCGTAACGAGAACTGAATCCCGAACTTAAGAATTGGCTTCACTACACTCGGGATATTTCCACATATGCTCCGCCCGACACTTCAAAAGCTACCGAACAGTTCCCATGCAGATTATTCCAGTAGCAACTTGAGTAAGAGTCCAACCATCCATCCATCCATCATGTGCCATGCCGATAAGCGTGGGCGGTCATGTTCTGCCATCTCAATCGAACACCAGAGTCGTGGATCAGCTCCGTGTTCCTGTCTCGACCGTGCCTTGCGGCCAAGCCATTCATGTATTTACTTCTCGGTCTACCCCTTGGTCTCTTCCCCTCGATCTTGCCAGTCGTCACCAAGTTCTCCAAGTCATTTCTTCTCATAACATGTCCAAAAAAATTTGACTGCTAACGCCTAATGACTCAAATCAGTTTACATCTTCATTTGTTTCTTGAAGGACTTGTTCATTGGTTTTTCTCTCTGCCCATGGTATTCTTTGCATTTTCCTCAGAAACCACATTTCTACAGCCATCAGCTGTTTTTCAGCTTGATTGCTTATTGTCCACGCTTCACATCAATACAAAAGTATAGGTTCTATGTTCTTCAACACTCTATTTCTCGTTTCAATTGATATCTTTTTATTGGTTAGTATGTTTTTCATCTTGCAAAAGGCTACCTTCGCAACGGCAATTCTTATTCTAATCTCCATTCAGATGTTATGATTGTGCCAACTGTATCGATTCGCTTGCTTAAGAATATGCCCATTTACTCGTATATCATATTGTGGTATTTCCTTCTTACCAGTGACGACAATAATCTGTGTCTTCGGAGGAGCAAATGGATCACCACGGTCTGGCAAGAATGCTTTAGCGTGGAGTGACGAGGGGATCTGGCCGATGCTCGACGCTTAGAGGAAAGGCGAGACGCACATATAATCAGATTGCTACTGGTACTATTGGGGTTGGAACTCTTCGCTGGCTTCTGAGGATGGGGACGGAGTGCTTATGGGAATGCCCCGAATGCTGTGATGTCGGTTCCTAAATCAGTCAATCAATCAATTCTTAATATTCATTTCTAACCATAGTTGTTCACTGTGTGCAACAACCGCATCTACTAAATTTTGCAGGTCCTGTTCATTATCTGCAATCAAGACTATCATCTGCATATCTAATGTTACTGATGAATCGTTCTCCAATGTTGATTCCTTCCATATCTTCTAACGATATATTTCTGAAAATGTTTTCACTGTACAGGGAAAAAAAGATCTGGAGACATTACACATCCCTGTCTCACACTTCTTTTAATAGGCTGATATTGACCTACATCGTTATCAATTCTGATGGCAGCTTGTTGTTTCCAATATATGTTTCTTTACAAGTCTAAGGTCTTTCTCATCAATCTGTAGATCTTCAAGCATCCTTATCATGTCCACCCAGCACTTCCTATAGGCTTTGTGTATCGTGCAGACCCTCTGCACTCTATCTTCTGAGCCATTCTTTCCAGATATGAACACTCCATCTGTACAACTGTACTCTCCATTTCGGAGAATATACACCATATCACGTGTATCATTAAGTATTGCTCTACCCTCATGTGGTATGGTCGAGACAAGAACACAGAGCTGATCGACTGACTCTGGTAATTTTGTGAGATGGACGAAACCTGACCGCCCACGCTTATCGCATTGCACACGAAGACGATGTCTCTACCCAGAGAGGAAACAGCTGGTCTGCCAGCCCACTCATTGTCCAGCACACCTGCAAGTTCTGGTTCGTGATGAGGTCAGCATTTGGGACCTATACTTTCAAACGTTCATGAGGTAGGGTCAGTGTTTAGAATCAATATAGTGAGTACATCCGCTACACCGGTCAGTTGGACTACAAAGTTGACTTGTCCTTGACTTAGGGACACAAATTACAAGCACTGCTAAAGTCGGAGTGGGCTAATACACACTCAAAAATTAGTCCGGTGCACTAAAAGTAGTAACATGTGTATGGGCTACACATGGATTCAAAAGCGAGCAAACACAAAAAAAAAAAAATAATAATAATAATAATAATAATAAACACAGCGTTCACGACGACGGTCAATGTGTAGAGTCAATATTTACAGGCGATCCTAATGGAAAGTCAGTATTTGGTACCAATATTGTTACATATTCAGGATGGAAGGTAAGTCACTCATTATCATCTTCTCCCATTTTTGCTGCCAACCGTAATATGGAAGTTTCACGTTACAGCACCCCATGAGTGGCAATAGATTGTGCCATTTCGTGTAATTGTACAATGTCTTTGATGTCGTAGGTCCATTTTCTCCCCGGGACGTCCTTAGCTCTCGCATCAGATCTTCTTTGATGTAGCCACACTTTGATAGTTGATGGTTGCATTCTAACGAGATGACGGAACCATTTGATGTTCTGCCTTTTTGTGTATCTGGCATGCGGTGTTGATCCCAGGGCTGTCTGATGAAAATCATTTCGTATTCGGTCTCGGATGGCTGAGTTGGCAGCTCATATCAGGCATCTCATCTCACATGTGATTTTGTTTTTGTTTGAATTGGATAATGTCCAAAAATGACATTGGTAGAATAGAATTAATTATTGAAATTATGAGAATGTTAGAAGAAATAAGAGGAATCGCAGTTGGAGGAAATAACATCAAATAACAATAATATAAGATATGGAGATGATACAGTAGTGATTTCAGACAACGAAATTGATCTGCAAACATCTTATAGATGCAGTTAATGTACACAGTGAACAGCAAGGACTAGAATTAAGTTGTTAAAAAAAAAAAGTTATGATGGTTTCCAACAAGAAATAAATACCAGCACGTAGCATCCAAGTAACTGGGAAAAGTCTTAAATAAGTGAACCGGTACAACTATCTTGTAACAATCATAATATCTGATGGAAGGTGCCTTGTTGAGATTAGAACACGAAACAAAACACTGTCAATAGCAATGAGAGAAATAATGTTGAAATACATATAGAATATTTTTTTCTGTTGAGTTCCGTTGAGTCAAGAACTCATATAATAGCATTCCGGATACCCCATACGCACTCCGTTCTCATCTTCATCAACCAGCGAAGCGTCTACATACTTATGGTACCAGTTGCAATCTGATTATGTGATCGTCTGGGGTTTCTTGTGAGAACTATTTGTTGGCCAGATTCCCCGACACACCAAGTGAATCATTTATCTCCAGGCAATGAAGATGTATCTGTTCTTCCATACTATAAACATCACCTCAAAGGCCCTGAACACACCTGCCTTATCGTGCACCAATAAAACACCTGAGGTGCAGATCTTGCCAGTTTATCCACATGTTCGTTTCCAAACACACCAGAATTGTCACTAATGCGGCTGAAGTAGCTCCCGGGAGGCAACCATTCAGGCCAAAGTCATTTTCTGCTACTGGTGTTAAGTTCTAGGGCAATTTGAGATCCTTAACTCTGTCAGAAGGGACTAATTACCACCCCAGATCTCAGAGAGAACATACAGAACAAATGTCTGATACGCTGATTGAAGACACTGTCCCTGGATACTCAAGAAAACAGCCAAGAAGTGGCTCGTTGAAAAGATAGATTTAGCTGTTCTTGGTATCACCAGGAGTGAGAAGGGGGAATTAAGATATGCAGGATAGGCTTGTTACTTAAGGGCTGCATAGGCAAGGTACCTCCCTGAGATAATCTCCTACTGGACTATATGTGTGAACCCACTAAATGTTTTCGCAATGCGTGCAATCATTTAGGCTACGCAAAAAATTTATAAACATTTAGAATAATGGAATAACTCTGTAGTTTAACAAACTACCACTGGGTTTATTTATATCGATGATGATAATATGATGATGATGATTATAATGGTACACAAAACTCAACTTGTGAGGGCACATAGGTCATGCTTCCCCCGGTGAGGTACAGTTCACTGTCAGCTTGAAGGAATCCAAATTGGTCCCTTCATTAGGCTCCGTCACTCCCAAATTATGAGTTGTTGACTGTCCGTGGTTCCTAAGAGAGCTGAGTTTATAGCATAGGAAATTCCGTCACTGAACTTAAATCTTTAAGTCAGACAGAACAAGATGCTAAAATCGTCCCAAGTCGGTATCCTTTTTCCACCATACGTGTGTTTGTGTCTGGGGATTGTAGGCCATGCTTGGCGTTAAATATTCTGTTCTCCCATGACATTATTTTAATACTCCCTCCTCTTTTCACATGGAATAATTACTAATGTTCCGACCAGCGTAAACTCCTCCTCTATTTCACGCAGGACGAGTTACTGGGGTGTATTAAGTCCGGAATTCTTTTAACCTCTCCCCTTCTTACCTCGTGGACGGTAGTTTCATCTGTCAATCAGTTATAGACATATTTCAAGCGAACGAAAGAAGAAGAAGATCTGTCAATCAAATTGACCGGTGCTCCGCCACGTAATTGAAACAATGCTTCTTTTCGCTGCCAGAGAGTGTATTCGCCGTTACGTCATCTATTCTAATCCGCTGTTGCCTCCTCGCTTTCCCGAGAATTAACTAGCTTTATCTCCTGGGTTGCGACGAGGTGTAAAGCCTGCAGTCGATTGCTGTCTTAAGATCACACGTCTGCCCGCTGAACTCCCTTGTTGCGGTAAATCCAGAACTTTTCCGTCTCCGCAAAGTCTGAACTTTGGGTAGGTGTTAGGCCTACATTCAATTGCCATCTTAAGAGCACACCGGTTGTCCGTCGAACGCCCTATCTCCCGACGCGATGGAGTGTTAGGCATCTGTCCAATTCCTACTGCAGGATTGTAAACTAAGACATCAGTCTCCACTGACTTGCTCCGCGATGTCTGGTTGATTAGAACATCAAAGTGAAGATTCTTCAGATGTAGAAACCAGACGTTGCTTTGATCTACGATCTACGAGCGCAATGTAGCGTTATAGAAATTATAGCGCTGGCTCTCTGTGACTGTATTTTTCTCTTGTTTTCAGTCCTGTTAGTTTGTCCTTATTCCTTTACTTTGAAATTGGAGATATATTTGAGATTGCCGTGGCGCCTCATCACAAGCATGCCCTGGGAAAATGATCCAAAGAATGCTCCTATCTTTGATTTTTTTAGTGAAGCTTGCCACTCTGCACGAAGTATTTACCCTACCCAGAATGCTAAGTGAATCCATTACAATCAAGGGCATGTGTGTGCTGTTTATCGTGCAACGAGGAGGACGTCGCAGTGACTGCTTCTATTTTCATTCTCCGGCTAAGCGTAGTTGTATTATATGCCAGGCTCTTCTGCACTATAAATTATTCATTACTATTCGCTATGAACTTCAGCAAGTTCTTTTGCATCTTAGCACAGGGTCATTCGTATAGATGATTGTATCACCTTGGCGTGAATAGTCGAGGATCAATCGTTTCACCTTTCATTTAGAACTGCTTGTTTGCCATTTTCTACATCCCAGATCCTATGTGATTATGACCCTGCATTAGTCTGACATTGCCTCTAGCAATCTGACCCACTTCTCTCCTCAAAACAACGTTTACAAGCATTCACATTTCTGTTATCTATATATATTAAATACGATGTATGAATGTCCGTTATTTATGCGTTCGACAACGGTCCATCCGATTGAGATGAAATTTTCTACACGTATTCCTTTCGTTTCCGCGCAGCCAACTGTCATAGTTTGTTAGTGTACAATCAGCTATTTACTTACTAAAGTTTAATATTTTAATATCTTATTCATTTATATATAGCGAGGGGACATAATTTAAGAAAAGTTATTTCAAGGGGCATAACATTTAATAGCATAGCTATATATTTTATATATAGATTGTTGCATTGTTTTCAAAGATTTATAAACTCTTTGTCTACAGTTATTTACAGGCATATGAGTTATAATAATTAATGATATAATCTTTAAGGCATTTTCATAGTTTTCATAAAAATAATGCATCTATTAAAATAGTGAAAATTTTCTAACTCATCTTTTTATTTTTCTTCAACAGCACATTAATTTTTTTAACATTCTCATATTATGGCGCGTTACACCCACGTTTGGTATTTATGATGCCCATGTTAAACATTTCCTATGCATTTTAATGCTTATTGTTCTTTTGTTGTCAAAGAATTGCTTCATAAGAGATGTTGAATGAAAGAATGTATGGGAGGAAATAGAGAAGAAGGGCAGAATGTAGGACGGGCCTGCGTGCCCAATTCTTAACCCATTGAAAATAAAGATGTTCGTTCGTTTAAAAAAAAAGAAGTTATTTTGTGTGAGAGAAAGTTAGTTGCATATCGTTTGCAGTACTCTGCAGTCAACCCACCGCCCACCATTTATTGGCTGTTCGTGATATCTTAATAAGTTTACTTTAGATAGATCTCTTCCAATCATATTTTCTACTATCAATCTATCTATTCTTCTATTCTATCTATATTTTTAACGGGAACGGGCCGAACATAGACAGACAGACAGACAGACAGACAGACAGACAGACGGGAACGGGAACGGGAGCTTGTATGAATACTTATATGAATTAAATTAGATGCTCCCACCAGGGGCTTGGCGAAACCGGGCCGGGTCAGACGGACAGACAGACAGACAGACAGACAGACAGACAGACAGACAGACAGACAGACAGACAGACAGACAGACAGACAGTCGGGAACGTGAACGGGAGCTTATATGACTACTTATATGAATTAAATGAGGTAGGTAGGTAGGTAGGTAGGTAGGTAGATAGGTAATTAGGTAGGTAGGTAGATAGATAGATAGATAGATAGATAGATAGATAGATAGATAGATAGATAGATAGATAGATAGATAGATAGATAGATAGATAGATAGATAGATAGATAGATAGATAGATAGATCGCCGCCAGGACCTGGGCGAAGCCGGGCCGGGTCAGCTAGTTGAGCTATCTGCCTGAGCCATCAATGATTGTCCTCTTATCAGATAGTGGCGCTTATCTGTATCCAGGGCTTCAAGCAGGAGGTGTTCCTTGTTCGCAGCCACTCGGAGATATTACTTATCTTGCTGCATCATGAGTCTGTCCGTAGAATGTAACTCATGCACACTATCAGCAAGCCTCCTGTGCATTCCAGGATCACCCGCATAGCTTCATTCAGTATGCGCTCTAGTTTCACTGACTCTTTGGCACTGTGAACAGCCCAAATCCATACTCAATTATTGAGATAATCAGATGTTGATATAGTATGAACAACATTCATTGTTCCATGTCCATTGCTGCCACAGTCACAGTGCACCAAGTCTCGTTTTAGATCTGATAGCAACTGCTTCCACATGACCCCTGAACCTATACTTGTCTATGCATGTAAAACATGGGCAGTAAGCAGACAAGCTGAGAAATATCTAATGGCAGTAGAAATGTGGTTTCTGAGGTAAATGCAACGAGTACCATTGACGGATTATCAAACCAAACAAGGCCTACAAGAAAGAAATGGAAACCGTAACTTGATTTGAGAAATTGTGCATAGACAGTCAAGATTTATGGGCAGGTAATGGGAAGAAATAAACTGGAAAATTGAGTGACAATTGGTAAGATTAATTGAAAAATAGCAAAGTGAAGGAACAAGAGATAAATATCTGGATGGCCAGGCTACGTGGCATAATCGAGGCAGGAACACAGACCTGATACATGACTCTGGTGATCGTGTGAGATGGCGAATCATGATCGCCTACTCTTATCAGCATAGTATTTGATGATAAACAATAGGTTGGTATGAGTATGCTGTTTGTGATCTGTCGTTTTGCGGTCACGGGTATATTTGGATGTTGCAGTATCTTATGACCGGTCTTGGTGGCGTAGCGCTCAATAGAAAACCAGGATATTGTGAGTGAAGCCAGTTTGAATCTGCCAATTTGTGGTCTTAATTCCCACCCCTCTCCCCGGGAAACAATAAAATTCCCCCCTTGGGGGTAATTCCCCTCTGGCTTAGAACGCCTGGTCTAACACGTCTTATGATATGTAAAGTGGGTCCTTTGAGTTTTCTTTTTAAAATCTGAATGGACGTTGTAAGATTAAATATTCTATGGTGTTAGTTGTGAAATTGCCTTTTCCTTCATGACAGAATCATCTATGGAGTTACCTTCACAGTTACCTTGAGAGTAATATAAGCTATGTTAGTACCCTTACGTTAACCTTCGAACCATTATCAAAAGTGGGTTTTCTTTTACCTCCATCATATTTTCATCTCTCCATTACCGTAATCTTAAAACATTTGCAATTTCTGGAGTTTACGGTTTCCTTTAAGGCATTGTCAGTTATAAAAATATCTTTATCTTTACGATATTACCATCTCATATATTATCTTTACCTCTATGACATAAAGTCTGGAATTACTTTCGCGTTTTCTCTCATGGCTTGATCAGCTAGGTGTTTTCCCTACCCCCATCACAGTAGCTATTATGAGATTAAGTTACTACTAGCATTTTACTATTAGTGTTGGCTCTCTGCTTTATAATACTAGAGAATATATTTCCGAATTTCCCTAGACTCCCAGAGGTCGACGTAACTATAATGGTTGGATCACACTGAAGTAACCTATAACGAAAGACACTAATACGCAACGAAGCTATCATATTGCCCACCAGACGGCAATTAAAGATGGCACTTATCTGTAACGTCTAAGTTGGCGGACTAATTGCTTTATACTTATAATAGGAAGGGGGAAGAAACGGGAATGAGGGGTGATGGAGGGGTTTGTTGTTGTTGTTAAAGGTCCACAAAATAAAATAAAAAATAACAGCTCAATAAGTATATAGCAGAGTCACGAGAAAGACAGAAGTATTGATTTCTTTTTTTTTAATTTTTTTATTTGAATTCTTATTTTCATCCATAATCAAGAATTCAGAAGATTTAAAATAATGTAGCCCCTTTGTGAATTTAAACACAGAAGATTAAACTAATATTTTGCACCATTTATTATCTGGCATATTTATGTGTTCACTTCGTATGATACATAACTCTGCAGTACACACCTGACGAGTTCCAGCGAAATGTGCCAATCAATAAATCGTTCTACTTATTGGTAGTGGCTTCTGTTTTTGTAATTCTGAAGATCTCGCTTCCTACATTGTTTAGTTCATTATCCCTTATTTGTAATTCTGAAGATCTCGCTTCCTACATTGTTTAGTTCATTATCCCTTATTTGTAATTCTGAAGATTTCGCTTCCTACATTGTTTAGTTCATTATCCCTTATTTGTAATTCTGAAGATTTCGCTTCCTACATTGTTTAGTTCATTATCCCTTATTTGTAATTCTGAAGATTTCGCTTCCTACATTGTTTAGTTCATTATCCCTTATTTGTAATTCTGAAGATTTCGTTTCCTACATTGTTTAGTTCATTATCCCTTATTTGTAATTCTGAAGATTTCGTTTCCTACATTGTTTAGTTCATTATCCCTTACTTGTAATTCTGAAGATCTCGCTTCCTACATTGTTTAGTTCATTATCCCTTAATTGTAATTCTGAAGATCTCGCTTCCTACATTGTTTAGTTCATTATCCCTTATTTGTAATTCTGAAGATTTCGTTTCCTACATTGTTTAGTCATTATCCCTTATTTGTAATTCTGAAGATCTCTTCCTAATTGTTTAGTTCATCATCCCTTATATGTAATTCTGAAGATTTCGCTTCCTACATTGTTTAGTTCATTATCCCTTATTTGTAATTCTGAAGATCTCGCTTCCTATATTGTTTAGTTCATTATCCCTTATATGTAATTCTGAAGATCTCTTCCTAATTGTTTAGTTCATCATCCCTTATTTGTAATTCTGAAGATCTCGCTTCTTACATTGTTTAGTTCATTATCCCTTATTTGTAATTCTGAAGATCTCGCTTCCTATATTGTTTAGTTCATTATCCCTTATTTGTAATTCTGAAGATCTCGCTTCCTACATTGTTTAGTTCATTATCCCTTATTTGTATTTTCAGCTTTCCATTACTATTTACCAACTTATCAACCGATCAACCTACCTACTTTGTATGCTACCAATTGGTTAATCCAATCATTTAAGTTTCCATTTATCGATTTATCAATCGACCTATCAATTACTTGAAATTCGATATATTGATTGATGTGTCTGTGCATTCTCTATGGGAATTTGGTTAGAGCCATATCTGTCTGTCTATTAATCCCTCCGTCCGTCCGTCCCTCACTCCCTCCTCTCCCTTGGTCCCTCCGTCCCTCCATGCATGCAAGCATGCATGCATGCATCCATCAATTCATCCATTCATCCGTCCGTTCCTCCATCAGTTCATCTATCTGTCGAAGACTGACCACCGTGACAGCCACATGGATATACATTTGAAGTTGATTGTTGTCCAAAGATAGTCTGGGAATAAATGGCCTAGAATTTGTATTTTGCCTGTTTAGAAGTCATGTCAAATAATTACTTATAAACTATAAACATTAACTAACTGGTGCCTTTGCAGAGTTATAAAGTTAGTTAGTTGCATATCCTTTACAGGACGTTTGCAGTCAACACCAGCATACTTTGCTGGTGTTGATGTCTTGGCAAGTTTACGTTCAGAGTTTCCCATTGCTTTCTCAATGACCGACACTCATACGATTTCGTAAAAATCCGGCGCAACGCGATCTGCTGCCAAATCGCGTGTTTTCCAAACGCGGGTATGCAGGATCACGAATCGCGTCCGTAACGTCTTCGCCTTTGCATAGTAGCAGGACTAAAATTGTATGACAATCAAATAAGTAGAGCTCATCGAAAGAAAACCAATACCAGTGTCCAGAGAAGTGAGAAAAAGACGTTGCATAGGCATACGCTGAGAAAACCTGAGGATTATATAACTAAAATGTTTTTTGTCTGGAGTCCGCAAAGCAAACGAAATAGCCGGAGACCTGACACATACGGAGAAGATCATTGCAGAAAGGGATGAAATATACTAGCAAGGCGCGGAGGGCGCTGCAGGAGATAGCAAAAGATACGATGGCTTGGCGTGGTTTGATTGAGAGCCCGTGCCCCAATGAGGGAATACAGGCAGAAGAGGGAGTATTGGACCCCTAAGTGACACTGATTATTTCCCAGCATAGATTATCTGATGGGAAACTGTGTGGGACTGATAGACTTCAGTTGATCGTAGCCTAAGAATTGCGGACGTTTTGTAAATGGTGAGGACGTTACGCTAACAATTGCATGAGCGCGATCAAACGAAGGTTCGACGTCAACCCTTGACGTTTGCTAAAGGAGAGAAAGACTGGCCACCAATTCCTCCGTGCACTCAGGCCTATCAAATGTGATTGTTCTAATACTTTATGTACCTTGAGCACGTTCTTGCTACGGGACACTATCTTTGTTTGGTTTATTCTATGAATGACGTACCTGGCATTTAGAAAGTGGATAGCAACAGCTGGTGTAAATATATTAGTAATTTATAAATGATACGAGAGCAATACATGACGGACGAGAGTTTTAAGAGTTCATGGAGGCAGACAAGTATTCGGGTCTGTAACGTTCACGAAGTTTGTGCTTTATAATGCAATGGCTACAATTATTTACACGCCATCAGCACACAGTTGTAAACATAAAACTCGCATAGTTTATAGGACATTATTGGAAGTAAATACTCAAAAACTGTATACACGCTGATGTCAACCATGCAAATCACTGTGACGTGTCTGATATCCAAAACACAACTATTAAATGTTGCTCATCTCGTGGGATCACAAAACGACCCCATTTGGAAAATGTCCCACGTTTCAATTGAGATCGCTTTCTTCGTAGGGTCTCAGTGTCCAACACTGGTTCAATTAACAATTTATTTAATCTTATCCTCTCAATCCTCAATTTTCTGTCATTCCTGAATCAGAAGCCACATCCCACTCGTATCGATCCTATAGAGATTGACCTGTCTTTTCTCTCTCTCTCTCCCCCCCCCCCTCCCCCACCCAACCCAAACTCTTATTTTGCTTTCTCTTATTCTTACCTCATGATATCCATATTTGTCAGCTGACCTACAGAGCTCGTGACCTACAGCTTGATGCTTGTTCCTTTAGATCACGACCTCGCCGGGACCCAAAGTTTAAAGGCTAGTGACATTTTACAATAGCGTTTTAATGTAATGGTATCAGAGACTTCTTGACTGTGTGTGCTGATGAAATCCTTCTAACCGAGAAGGTGATACTGATTTTGTCACACTTCTGTCGTTGTTATTGTGCTTTTTTCACGTGGACAAGTTCTAGTTTCCGTTTTTACACGTTTACTCCTCAAACTATAGTGACGATTGTATCAATCGCAGCTGCCTATAAGTACAATGTTACCAATCACGATAATGTATAATGACTATTTTATCAAGCATGGCCAACACGTCACTGTTGCGCCAAATAAAGCAAAGCGCAAATCACCGTTCCACAAATCACCACAAACTTGTAATGGCTTCTCCCCGCTAACAATGAAACTATAAATATACACCACAATACCAAACTAATCTGCAGACAATACGAAGCCAAGAAGGCAAGAGGACTATAATTTCGCACTGAGTAGAAAATCCTAGTGTAAATTCCACTCTTCCTGATGCCAAGAATGTTTTTGAATAATTGTAGTGATTTTGAATGCACTATTAGCGAAGCGGATTTAGATGAATACAGAGTAGTACAAACTTAAAGTTCCATTACACAAATGTTATTTCAAGTGGCCGTCGGTTGTCCCTGGCTCGCTTCCCGGTGGGTACAATTAGCCTAGTTTAGTCAACGCTACTCTGGTATACAGAGCTGGGGTTAGATGAAGGCAATCGATATACAAACGACTGGGATCGAGTTTCTTGACAGAGACTAACCAATACAAATAACTTTGATGACACGGAGAACATTGGAGTTGTCCACGGGTTAGCAATGATGCACGCATTCGTAGGTATTGGATGGTGAGTGATAGTAGATAGCAGTAGACGGTTTGGGGGAGAAGATAAAGGGGCAACAGTTGCTGAACGATGGAGATTTTGTTTTTGTTTTTTGGCGTTCGCTCGCTTTGAACCCAAGCATAGTCCATTCACATTACTTCTACAGTACTGAATTTTGCGTGTGGATTAGCTTTTCCCTATTATCAGTGTCACTCGCTATCAGGTGAACCCCTTCGACTTCAGAGGTACTTGAAAGTTACGTCCCCAAGTCAAGGATTAAAAGTCAACATGTTGGTCAAATTGTCCGGGCTAAGGGTTGAAACCCTTACCTCGGCATCAGCACACCGGATGTTACGATGATCAGAAGTCTCTTTTTCTCCAACTTTATTGGTGATTTGTTGATGTTGGATCCTCTAGAAGACTGAGTGTTTACTTCAAGTCTGATGCATTGACGTCCAGGTCATTTTTGCACACCCCTTGTTCTTTGCTCGACGACAATCCCACTCGTGTCTTTCCTACAGAGATTGCTCTTTATTACTCTCTTCACCCTTACCCCCCCCCCCCCTTCCCCCACTCATAGACTTAATTCACCTTCCCTTACCTGTCGACACTGTATCCCTTTCACTTAGCTGCCTCTGGATTTATGGCAAACGCTTTGATTTTTGACGTCTCAGATGGTTTGGACCCCGAAACGGGTTTGCATCTATCGAAGTGAGATTGGTATAGAGAATTATGAGGGTCAAGTACCATATTGCCATCTTTACGGAGATTGGCTCAAAGCTCAACTTTTCCTCCAGACACTAAGAAGTCTTAGGGGTATACAAGACTGGTGTTGCATCGCACATGCCCAGAGGCATAATGGGATGTATCCAGATCATATTTTTAGTAGAGCTTTCATAAAATACTTGAAATTACACCCAGGTTAATAACGTTCTCTGCATGTGTTTTAAGTATTTCATTATCAACACCCTCCAACCCAAAGTCCAGATTTATTGAGACAGAAGTCTTTAAAGACACTGAATCAGAAAAATTAAAGCAGCTAGAATGGCTCAAGAAACAAGTAAAGTGGTTTAGTTTAGTCGACGAATCAACAAGTGAGAATGACACCGGATCAAATACCATTAAAACCTTTCAATATAAAACAAGTTGTGTGTATAGACGCAGGAGAAGGTAAAGAAAATGATTGACAGACACCATCAAAAGTGCGCTAAGCAAACAACCACACAACCGATCCATGTAATAAATGTGGTACTGGAACACAAACTCGGACGCCACTGCTCCAGCCACTAAGGTGAACGGCAAATATGGGTTAGGAAAAGATTCTTGATCTACATTGGGTATGACAATAGAGAAATATAGTTGGTGGTTTCTGGAAGTTTCTCTATTTCTCTATTTCTTTTACCTTGTGGATTCCAGTCAAAAGAACTTTCTAGTTACAGTATTCTCAGGTTTTCACAATATGTTTCTTATCTAGCATCAGCGTCTACTATTCATCTATATATTATCCGGTGGTTAAGCTCCGCATGAGTTCTGCATTGGTGAATCTGTGATACCGCTTCTGTCCTACTTCGCGCAGGCACAACGTGAGGACGGCGCTGTGGAAGCGTAGTAGCTAGACTCTCGCCTGTCGCCCCGATGTCATTCGTTCGATCCCCATAGGGGCGGGTGAGATTATTAAAAGGCATCTAGACTACCCAGCCTAAAATGGATGCAAGTAAATCTCTTAGGAAGTAAAGCGAAGACCTGATACTGAGCACATGACCTATGCCGATTGGTCCATAAATATATAGATCTAACACCATGTAGCCAACGTGACATCAGGAGTGTAAAGGCTCCTTATGGTCAATCATAACCGCGGCGATGGAACATGTATGTGGTTACCCCTTTACCGTGTTTAATTTGCTTAACGGTCAATTCAAGGCTTCAAGCACGAGTTCATGAGCAGGTAGTTTGCTGTCTGTATTTTTTTTTTTTTTTTTTGCTTTCGCTCTCTTTGAACTCAACCGTAGTCCACACACGTGTTTCTACTTCTAGTGCAATGGTCTAAAATTTGCGTGTGAATGTTGTTGTTGTTGTTTTTTTTTCCCTTCCATATCCTATTTACAGGACATTGCTGTCAACACCAGCATTTTACTGCTGTTGTTGATGCCTTTGCACATTTACGTTCAATAGTTTGCCATTGCCGGTCTCTCTGGCCGAGGGGTTACACCACTTTCTCTGTGATCCTGTTTATCACGCAGTCTCGTAGCGGGCGAGAACTGGGAGCAGTTCGTCCCCCGCTGGTGACTTGCGGGATAACTGAGCCGGCCGCTCAGAAAGCAATGGCAAACTACTGAGCGTAATCTTGCCAAGAAATCAACAGACAGCTGAAAGATGCTGCTGTTGACAGCGATGTCCTGTAAAAGGATATGCGAATTTTACAAAAAAAAAAGTTTGCCATTACTTTCTGAACGACCTTCTCGGATACCAACACGTTAAGACCCAGCGCGACGCTGTCTGCTGCCAAATCGGTCGCAGCTGTGTTTCGAACGCAGGTAAGCGGTCTCACGAATCCCGTTCGCAAGCTCTTAACCACGGAGACTGGATTGTGAATTAGGTGTAAATTAGCTTTCCCTATTATCAGTATCCTTCGACATCATGCGAACCCACTCCGACATCTGAGGCAATTGTACTTTACGTACCCAAATCAGGGACGAGAAGCCAACATTTGTATCCAACTGACTAATGTAGGGGTTGAACCCGCTACATCGGCATCAGCACACCGGAAGTTTAAGAACGAGAGCTCTTACCCATTCGGCTTGGCTGACATAGGCTGCCTGTAATCATCCTATTGCTGTAACAGTCGCGCCAGTGTCCGGGTTCACGATCCTAGACTGAAGATTGTGTAACCACTCACGTAGAGTATTGCTTCTAGAACATGACATGTTCATGTCGGGGAGCCTGTGCCCACCCTGGGAGCAAGCCAAAAATGGATTCTTCTAGCACGTAACATACGGTTTAACAGGGTTAAGAGCAATGTCAGAATGCTGGGTGTTGATAGGTCTAAATGGCTGTCGACTTTGTCATGTCGTGGTCGAAAAAGCAAAGTGGCAGTTGCTTGCTGTTTTTAGTGTTTAGTTTGTGTTTATTGATCATGTCAATGGCGTTCGGTTCAAGAACTCAGAAGTATTGGAGTTATTAAGAGTTTTTTGTTTTTTTGGCCTGTATATTTTCTTCTCGTAGTCGAGACTGCATGTCTTTTAACGATTTATGTGCATTCATTATTTTGATCTTGCATTCACAATCAAATAACCGGTTCCAATAACATAGTTATTACTTTCTGGAACTGCAATAGTGTATTGACGTTTCTTGTTTGATATGAGTGTCAGATTGTATTGTGCTGTTTTATTAACAATATGCTACAGCGGCTGCTTTTTCTTAAATCTTTCTCTTTATTCCCCCCCCCCTCTTCTTCCTCATCTTTCGTGTTGTTGTTGTTGTTGTTGTTGTTGTTGTTGTTGTTGTTCTTCTTCTTCTTCTTCTTCTTCTTCTTCTTCTTCTTCTTCTTCTTCTTCTTCTTCTTCTTCTTCAGTACAATAACTCAGTACAGACTACATTCCCCCATAAACAAACAAAAAACAACAACAAAAAGACAATAATAAGGGTACATTATCTCAAACGACAACTAGCAAAAAAAAAAAACAAATTCCATATGTATGGCACGTTACACCTTCCTTAGGTATTTATAATGCCCAAGTTGAACATTGCCTCAGTTAGTCATGTATTATTGATTAATTTTCATGCGTTCCCAATTCTTAACAACCCTTTAAAAATAAAGATTGTTCGTTCGTTAGTTCGTTCGTTCGTTCGTTCGTTCTTCTTCTTCTTCTTCTTCTTCTTCTTCTTCTTCTTCTTCTTCTTCTTCTTCTTCTTCTTCTTCTTCTTCTTCTTCTTCTTCTTCTTCTTCTTCTTCTTCTTTTTCTTCTTCTTTTGCCTCTTCGTCTTTATCAGAATCTGGTCCGGAGAAGACATCTGCTATCATAACTCGCCCATTCTCTCTCTCTCTCTCTCTCTCTTTCTGATGTTTTGAAGAACCTGGTGTTGATTATGCTGTTATTTTTAGCTCAGCTGTTTCTGTATTTTGAATCATCTTTATATGTCTTCTTCTGCTTTTATTTTCTGGCTTAAGATTAATTCCTTTATTCCACTTTTTCTCCTGGTATTCTCGAAATATGTCATTGTTCTTTTCTTTATAATTGTAACAAGTATCGTGTAACACTTGCAGCTCTCGATATCACAAATCAAGTGGTTGTTTTTATCTCAGTTCTTCACCTGTTCAACATTCTTCTAAGGATCCACATCTCCGTGGCTTCCTATGTCTTCACCATTTCATGTCTCTTTGTCCGACATTCACAGTCATACAGAAGAGCTGATCACACAACGTTTCAATCAGGGGATTTGTGTGCTTGTGATATTTTCGTGTTTAATTAGTTTGCTCATGTATGTAAAGACATTTTTGTATATGAGTGATGGTTTCTTTACCTCTGTGTCACTTCTTCTGTCAGATGTCACTTTCCAGCCTGTAATGGACAGATTACTGAGTGAATATGTGTGTTATATATATCAGACTGATGGATTTATCTAATCACTTAAGTTTATGATGTTGATTTCTGCAGTATGCACCTGAAGAGATGCAGCGAAATTTTCCTGGCAATAAATCATACAATCTATTGTTTGTGTCTTCGTTATTCAAAATCACTATGGGAACACAATGTCTTTTTTTTTTTGCGCTCTCTCGCTTTGAACTCAAGCATAATCCATACATACTAGTTCTAATAGCACTTAACCGAATTATGCATGCGAATTAGCTTTCCCTATCACCAGTGCTCCTCGCCATCAGGCGAACCAACCCCGAATTCAGAGGTACCTGTAAATTACGTCCCCAAGTCAAGGACGAGAAGTCAAAAGTTTAGTCCAATTTATCGGTGTAGGGGTTGAACCCGATACCTTGGCATCAGCACACCGGAAGTTTAATAACGCGAGATCTTATCTATGTGGCCATGTTGACATCCAAATATTGTTTTAAATTATCACAATCCAAATATAGAAGTTGTCGCTAAGCAACCTCCTTTTATTTGATTTATAATACAAGATGTCTGCTAACATATTAACAGCATATTAGCAGGATATAGTCAATACACATCACGGCTGTTGTCCTACACACATATAGGTCTAGCAGGATATAGTCAATACACATCACGGCTGTTGTCCTACACACATATAGGACTAGCAGGATATACTCAATACATATCACGGCTGTTGTCTACACACATATAGGACTAGCAGGATATAGTCAATACACATCATGGCTGTTGTCCTACACACATATAGGTCTAGCAGGATATAGTCAATACACATCACGGCTGTTGTCCTACACACATATAGGACTAGCAGGATATAGTCAATACACATCACGGCTGTTGTCCTACACACATATAGGACTAGCAGGATATACTCAATACACATCACGGCTGTTATCCTACACACATATAGGACTAGCAGGATATACTCAATACACATCACGGCTGTTGTCTACACACATATAGGACTAGCAGGATATACTCAATACATATCACGGCTGTTGTCTACACACATATAGGACTAGCAGGATATAGTCAATACACATCACGGCTGTTGTCCTACACACATATAGGACTAGCAGGATATACTCAATACACATCACGGCTGTTGTCCTACACACATATAGGACTAGCAGGATATACTCAATACATATCACGGCTGTTGTCTACACACATATAGGACTAGCAGGATATAGTCAATACACATCACGGCTGTTGTCCTACACACATATAGGACTAGCAGGATATAGTCAATACACATTCAGACTGTTGTCCTACACACATATAGGACTAGCAGGATATACTCAATACACATCACGGCTGTTGGCCTTTACAAATATAGGGCTAGCATGATATACTCAATACACATCACGGCTGTTGACCTTTACAAATATAGGGCTAGCATTATATAGCCAATACACATCACGAATGTTCGCCTTAAAAAATGTAGGGCTAGCATGATATACTCATTACACATCATGCCTGTTTGCCTACACAACTATAGAGCTAGCATGATATACTCAATACACATCACGCCTGTTTGCCTACAGAAATACAGATCTAGCATGATATACTCAATACACATCACACCTGCTGGCCTACACAACTATAGAGCTAGCATGATATACGCAATACACACCACGCCTATTGGCCTTTATATAGGGCTACCAGGATATACTCTATACATATAACGCATGTTGGCCCATACAATTATAGGGCTACCAGGATATACTCTATACATATAACACATGCTGGCCCATACAATTATAGGGCTACCAGGATATACTCTATACATATAACGCATGTTGGCCCATACAATTATAGGGCTACCAGGATATACTCTATACATATAACGCATGCTGGCTTATACAATTATAGGGCTAGCAGGATATAACCAATACACACCAGGGCGTGTTAACTAATTAATTGCCATGGGATGATTAATCGTCCTAAGTGGCTTCCCATATCTGACATGGGCTTATATATCACCGAAATGTTGACATTGCGAAATGTTGCGTTAATCAAAATCGAAATATAGTAATTTTACCTAAGCAACCCCCTTTAACTTGATAATTAATACAACATTTCTGCTAACATATTAACAACTTTTAGGTCATAACTGACACACATCTGCTTCCCATTTTCCCCCATCTATTTTTGTTCGGCTCAAATCAGCTTTTTGTTTAGCACTGAAACATTTAAAGAATCCTTTCCGTTTTTGTTTAGAGCATATTTGAATGTACGTTTTCTTGGAAACTATCAGGCATGTAATTGTGCTCATCCAAAAAACAAAACAAAGTTTTATGTCTTAATGCCGGTGAGATCATGGATTAGAAGACAATAATTCTCGTAACAATAGCCAGTCGTATACTGGGATTTTAGTCCCGTAGCTTCGGGGGCTAGAATTATACACTCAAACCTGTCGACATAAGTAACCTTCCCCACACAAATGGAATAAATCTCTCGCTAATTTCTGAGTAATGTAAGGAATCCCTGTTCTCGTCACGAGACTATTGGGGATATGGTGCTAGCTGAATATGTTTACACCAGTTGGTACAAGTTAATTGTGGCCATTAACACACCAGTCACCTTTATTTTCCAGGAAAAGAATTTTCCCGGAAAAGAAATTTCCCGGAATTCATTTTAGACTGAGTCTGCCTGAGAGCCTAGGTCAATGAAACAAATTCCCGCCACGAAAAAGAGAGATTTGGACATGTGACCATAGAGCCTGTAGGCTAAATTCTTACTGTAGTATTACATTAACAACTAGCAAAATGTATAGGTAAAGATTAAGGGGAAGGCCCAGAGATAAATACGTGGATGGTTTGGCAACATGGCACAATAGGGACAAGAACACCGACCTTATCATAGACGGGTGATCGTGTGAGATAGCGAACCAAGGCCGCCCACGCTAAACGGCATGGCACATGATGATGACATTTATTATAACCATCTAAATGTGGATGGTGGTTTTCTAGCACTCAACAAACTCGATGAGTTTTCCTCGGCAATATTTGTATCCGCAGATTTGAAGTCCTATTCAAGACCCCTTCACTACAGGCTCGTGCATGAAAGCCTTCTTCTAGCACATTCTTACTAGCACTTTACTCTTCGTTTAGTTTGTCTTTCTTCTCAATTCTTTGACTTTCGTCTTCCCTTTTAAAACTCAACTAAAGATGACCTCTTATCATCTATTCACTGCTTCTTTCGGAGATTCCCTAATAAGAAGGTCCCATTTCTGTATCAAACAGCTTTAGAATGAATTGCTGCATTGCGACAGACAAGATTGCTTGGCTTCAATTTCACTATGTTCCGTGAAAATGTAATGGTTATTTTTCTAATGTCTGTACCGGAAATTCCATTATCGATGTCCACAAATTGATGGCAAGATTCCTCCACCTTGCTCTTTGCATAATCACATCAATTGTGCACTGTTCATGATTTGGTTTGCTCAGACTACATTTGAGATTGCCATCAATCCGTCTTTTGTATACATAAATCTTCATCTTGGTAGACTGTGTTCTTGCAGCTTTGACTTGTTTTTCAAGCTGTATCCATAACATTTAGCGCTGTCCTTCTTTGAACCTGAATATTCTGGAACAAGATGGAAAGTGTGCCTCTTAACTTATTCTATACTCACGATACGTTTGTTTGCTACTGCATTAGGTATGTACTATTCCTAAGCCCATATTTGGACTCACATCCAATGTAAAGTTAGTTGCATGTCCTATACAGGACGTCGCAATCAATCCCAGCATTTATTGGCTGTTTGTGGTTTAGTACGTAATGTAATTTCAATTGTTTGCTTGTACAGTCTGAACGGTCGACCTCTCATCCCATCGAACGCAACGTAAAGCATCAGCTTTATGAACCCTCGACTCAGAATGTCGGGGGAGTTGAGATAGTAATTTCATTACCCCTAAAGCTACATCGCGGGTCCACATCCCAAGTGTAACACATACATATCTCAACAGGTAGGAACACACAATGCCACGGTGTGTTTAAGATCCAAGGATCGCACTTTATTACTGTTAGTTAGCTGCATATCCATTACATGACGTAGCAGTAAACCCCATCATTTTTGACTGTTCATGATTCCTGGGCAAGTTTACGTTCAGTAGTTTGCCATTGCTTTCTGAACGGACGGCACCCTACTATTTCATTAAAAAAAAACCAACGCACGGTGATCTGCTGCCAAATGGCTCGAGTGCAGTATGCAGGATTACGAACTGCGTCCATTAACTTCTTCGCCACGGAGCAGGCACATTATTAATGGTATTAAATAATATGACCGATATATGAACATCACGCACAGAAGAGCTATCTGACGATAAGAGACCGGATGCAAATATTCAGGACAACGGTGTTGACTCACCAATACTTTCTGCATAGCCTGAAAAGGCACTACATTACACGACGATCTTAAAGACGCTCGGACCAGATGACATTACACTGGATGAAACTGGGGACTTGGGAGGTTTTTGGATATAAATAATAACACAATGTCTAAATGCCTGCACACACACACACACACACACACACACGCACGTACGCACGAACGCACGCACGACACACACACACACACACACACACACACAGTCACTAGCATTCGGGTGGGAAATGATATGCGCTTACAAATTTCACACTATGGCTTAATGAGGTGCGTATATGTATGTGTGTGCGTGCGTACATGCGTGTGTGCATGTACTACAATTAGCCAATAATGTGCATTTTGAATTCTAGGGCGAAAAAAAAATTATGAATGACTAATGAGTGAATAAATTAGCAAATGTCAGTCTAACTTATTTATCATTAATCATGACTAAAACGGTACATTCTGAGAGTTGTTTTCGTAAAACAAATTTCTTTAACCAGAAAATGTGGCCAAAGATATTGTAATATTCGAATATGGTTATTATTTTGAATAACTAAGACGCAAACAATAGATTGCGCAATGTATTACCTGGCACATTTCGCTGCATCTAGTAAGGTACATACTGCAGTCATCACACAACATGAAGTAAAGTAACTAGTTAAATCCTTCGAGCTGAAATAAACGCGTGATCGCACAGTAATTTCACTTGTCTAACACGGTAATATTAAACTGACAATCGTATCTTTCTGTTTGCACAAAACTGGCCTATGCAGATTGATCATGATGGCTTCTGCGACCTTTAACAAGCGACTATTTTGTGTGTTAACCAACACACGAAACGCATTGTCTCTATCAATCACGTGGCTGGTTTCCAAAATGAGCCGTCCAATCGATGAAGTAGGAGGGTGCGATGCCGCGAATTATGCCTGGCAAATATCGTGCAATCTTTTGTTTTTGTCTTCCTTATTCAATTTCACTACGGGAAAACGTTTTTTTTCCCCCCCGATTGTTATTGTTGTTGCTTTTGGTAGCATTGGTGAAGTATTTACTTCTTTAGCCAGAAAATGTAGCCAAATATATTGTATTGTTAGTGATGATGGCAATATGATTGTGATGGAGTTATGATGGTGATTTTATCGTGATGGTGATTTTATGGTGATGGTGATTTTATGGTGATGGGGTTAATGATCCTACGGCTACCTCCTTCAGCTTGATTCCAGATATATTGCAGGAGGTGCTCAAGATTCATTATAAATCATTCCAGTTGTTCTGGTTTTCGAAGAAGATGAATGTTGCTAATGTAACTGAGTTTTGGTGTGGATAAGAGGTGATGGACACGTGCCTGTGCACTCCTGGCAGTCTGAACTAACTTCGTTCTGAATTAGATTCTCTACAAAGTCTTTTTTTTTGGTGGTTTAAGTCTGTATTCAATTGTTGAAGTCTTTGTTTAGTTGTACAGTGTCTGTTCAATTGTTTAAGTCTTCGTGTGTGTGTGTGTGTGTGTGTGTGTGTGTGTGTGTGTGTGTGTGTGTGTGTGTGTGTGTGTGTGTGTGTGTGTGTGTGTGTGTGTGTGCGCATTTGTTCAAGTCTCTTTTTAATTGTTCAAAGTCGCTGTTCCGTTGTACAAGTCTCTGTTCAATTGATTATTCAAGTATCTGCTCAATTGTACACGTGTCTGAACAACTGTTCAGATCCCCATTCAGTTGTACAAGTGTATGCTTAATTCTATATTCATTTAGACCACTTGACACTCGACGAGTGATGTGGTAAATATAATTTCGGTCGCCTTTACTTCCCAGAAAATTACAAGTACCTATTTTAGGTTGGATGAACCTGGTAGCCCCAATCACAAAACCAAATGTCCACTCTTTGGAATGGGATTCCAACCCTTGACCATGGAGTCGACAGTCAAGCGTGCTAGCCACTGCGCTATAGAAGCTGCCTAGAGACTGAGTGGTGTATCCCCAAACAGAGCATGTCCTGCCGAGAGACAGAGTGGTGTATCTAAAACAGAGCATGCCATATAACAGTGCTTCAAGCAATAGTAATTCAATTTTATTAAATGTTACAATTAAATTACTCAACAAAACAAACACATATCGGTGGTGTGTGGGGGAGGGGGGGGGGGACAAGCCGAATATGGATGTCAAATATGACGAAAAGATTACTCTAACCAACAAACACACAGGCAAACAAACAAACAGCCACGATCCTTCGAATATAAATATCAAAAGGGGCTCAGCCCCAAAATAAACACGCATTATAAAATTAATAAATTAATATTGCATAATTGCTTTCCCTGGTCCCACGAATTTGCGAACAGTGAACTTTCCTGTGCATTTAGTTGTAAAGTTTATAGATGTGTGTGTGTGTGTGTGTGTGTGCGTGCGTGTGTGTGTGTGTGTGTGTGTGTGTGTGTGTGTGTGTGTGTGTGTGTGTGTGTGTGTGTGTCACGTAATTTGTATCTCGTATTTGATTTTCTTACTTAGTTTTACACCTTGTAGAATATTGCATTACTTAAGTTTATACCTCCTAGATTATTGCATTACTCAGTTTTATACTCCTAGATTGTTGCATCACTTTGTTTTATACCTGGTAAATTGTTATATCGCTTAGATTTGTATCTAGTACAGGGGTGGCCAACACGAGACCCGCGGGCCGCATGCGGCCCGCCGGTAGTCATATTGTGGCCCGCGGAGTGGGAAACGACGATGTGGTCGAAGCTGTAGCACGCTTGCTTGTTTAATTTAATTTAATACACACACAAAACTAGGTGCATGACCCGGCAGGAAATATTATTTCTGAAATTTGGCCCGCCTGCTGAAAAGGTTGGCCACCCCTGATCTAGTAGATAGTTGCATCACTTACTTTTACACCTCGTAAATGGTTATACTGCTAGATGTATGCCTAGTAGATTGTTATATCACTTAGATTTATACCTCGCAAATTGTTGTATCGCTTAGATTTATACCTCCTAGATTGTTGTATCATTTAGTTGTATACCTCGTAAATTGTTGTATCGCTTAGAATTATACCTAGTAGAATGTTGCATCGCTTAGATTTATATCTCGTAAATTGTTATATATCTTAGATGTATACCTCCTACATTGTTGCATTACTTAGTTGTATACCTCGTAAATTGTTGTGTCGTTTAGTTTATTAACTCGTAAATTGTTATATCATTTAGTTTTATGACTCGAAAATTGCTGTATCGCTTACTCCTCATAAATTGTTGTATCGCTTAGATTTATACCTACTAGATTGTTGTATCACTTAGTTTTATACCTCGTAAATATTTGTATCACTTTGTTTTATACCTCGTAAATTGTTATACCGCTAGATGTATACCTAGTAGATTGTTATATCACTTAGATTTATACCTCGTAAATTGTTGTATCGCTTAGATTTATACCTCGTAAATTGTTGTATCGCTTAGATTTATATCTCCTGGATTGTTGTATAATTTAGTTGTATATCTCGTAAATTGTTGTATCGCTTAGAAATGAGTATATTCTTACACAAGTGAACCAGTACAATTATCTAGGAAATGTCTTAACATTTAATGGGAGGTGCTTTGTAGAGATTAGAACAAGTATCGCTATGGTGCTGGTAGCATTTTGCAAGAGGGAAAACATAATGGCCAATAAAAAGATGTGAATTGCAACGAGAAAAAGAGTGTTGATTGCAACGTGAAAACGAGTGTTGAAGTGCTACATATAACCTGTACTCTTGTAAGGATATGATATGTGGGCAATGAGTAGACAAGTTGAAAAACATCTAATGGCATTGGAAATGTGGTTTCTGAAGAAATACAAAGAATTCAATGGAAAGACAGAAACACAAATGAGCAAGTCCTACAAGAAGCAAATGAAAACCATGAACTGATTAGAGAAGTTAGACGTAGACAGTCCCAATTATTTGGACACGTTATGAGAAGAAATAAACTAGAGAACTTAGTGACAGCTGGCAAGATTGAGGGAAAAGCACAAGTGGAAGGCAGAGAAGCAATTATCTGGATGTCGTGGCCACGTGGCATTGTCGAGACAAGAACATGGGGCTGATTGTGGACTTTGATGATAGTGTAAGATGGCGAAACATGACCGCCCACGCTTATCGGCATGGCACATGATGATGATGACAAAGTCCGCCCTTAGTAGTTATCTGCTTGTTAGTCAATGAGTCTGCATGGCACATGATGATGATGAGGCAATGAGTACACACCATGGCAGGAGTAATATCTCGTATGGACGGTTTGGTGATTATTTAATGTTTCCTTGGTGGTGTTTGCTTTCTCCTCTGTAGTTTGAGTTTGATATCGTCTAGACGGGGTCAGCGTGTCCGAATGGATAACAACGCTCGTTCTTAAACATCCGACATGTTGATGCTGGCGTAGCGGGTTCAGCCCCTACAATAGTCAGCTGGACTAACTTGTTGACTTCTCGCCCTTGTCTTGGGGATGTAAATCACAAGTAACTCTAACGTCGGAGTGGGTTCGCCTGATGGCAAGCGACACTGGTAAAAGGGAAAGATAATTCACACACACAAAAATCACTCCAGTGCACTAGAAGAAGTAGCACGTGTGAAATACGTTTTAGTTCATAAAGAGCGAACAAAAACAATATCGTTTAGACAAAGTTATCGCTTTATTACTACACACCTGTGTATCTATACACTAGTAATACATCTGGTTGACTTTATTACAAGAAGGAATTCTGGTAAAGTGTAAAATCGCTGTATATATATTTTTCTGAATCACACCGTGATTTTGATATATAATTGCTCATAATAAAGTAATGACTGACTGGTACATAACCATCTTGACAGGCGATAATTTGTTACATTCTGCTTCAAAAAACAAAAAAAAGGCATAATAACTGCAACCCATATTGGTAGGACCAGGAATGAAGTTACTCTTCTCCATAGCACAAGCCTGGGCTGAATTGTAGAGACTATGTGTTTCCCATACAGCATCGTCCCTCTCTCGGCCTGACTATTTAAGTCCAGAGGAATTGTAATATCAATACATCTGGAACAAAACAAGCTGCAGAAACAGCTGCATAAGCAAATATTCTAACTGTCCGCCTGTCGGAGCTTCGATTCCTAGGCCAGTTACCAATCAAGGCTTGATCTGCCATGCATGGCCATTTAGTCTTTATGTTGCATTTACTCTCACCAGGATAAGGATTGTTTCCCTCCCAATTGCGCTCCTCCACCCGAAGCCGTTGGCACAATGTTGGTTGTCGAGTTTTGTGAGCGGCGTCCAACATTCGGCGCTAACAGAAAGCAGGTAATGCCGTATACTGTCATACGGTAGCTCAGTCAAATCTGACTAAGACATAACACCGATAAAGTAATGCTACATGGTCCTGTGAGTTTCATAAACATGTTTCAAGGCCTTGGCGAAAATTATGAGCATAATAAAGGAAATATATGTTTATAGAATATTCAACGAATTGACAGAGTTAATTTTGACAAATCACCGTGATTCATAAATAATAAACAGGAAAGATAATATAGCTGTGAGCAAAGACATTAAGCAAACAAGAAAATATATTTTGAAAGTACAGAAATATCTTGTTGTGAAGGAGGATTATGTGTCATTAATAAGAAAATATGAGCAACGAAGCTGCACCGTGGAAAATGCGAAAATCATGAAAACAGAATAATTAGATACTGTTAAATCAAGCTGGTAAGATTTATAAAAAAATAGAAAAAAAATAACCAAAAATGTTGTATTCCAGACGGTCTTAAAGTTGGTCGTAATTGTGCGTATATAAAAACCACTCCGCTGGAAACCGCCAAAGGCAGGCGAGGATACGGTAGGCAGCGATACAAGAGAAAAGAAAACATCCAGAACGGGACAAATAGTACAAGATAGACAGGTACAAAATAAAGTGACAGAGATCAAATACAACACTATTAATTGTGGGGAATTCGCTGGCTTTGACCTCAAACGTCGTCCATACGCATTCCCAAGGGTGAAAGGACGGACGGACGGACGGATAGATGGATGGATGGATGGATGGATGGATGGATGGATATATGGACGGATGGATGGATGGATATATGGACGGACGGACGGACGGACGGACGGACGGATGGATGGATGGATGGATGGACGGACGGACGGACGGACTGATGGACTGACGGACCGACCGACCGACAGACGGACAGACGGACAGACGGATAGATAGATAGATAGATAAATGGATAGATAGATGGATGGATGGATGGATGGATGGATAGATAGATAGATAGATAGATACATAGATAGATAGATAGATAGATAGATAGATAGATAGATAGATAGATAGATAGATAGATAGATAGATAGATAGATAGATAGATAGATAGATAGATAGATAGATAGATAGATAGATAGATAGTGGAATGTAATATAGGTTGTGTCGTGCTTAGGGCACAAACCGAGATGATAGTACCATAAGTGATATATAATACAAAGTGTTGTCATGCTTCGGAGTGCACTAAATGATTAATTAGTGTTTGGGTTATGACAAACATATTCTCTTGTGATAGACAGGACATTATACATCATGCCTTCTTTCATGAGATTGCTTATACTCCCTCCTTCTTAGCATGTCACTTCATTAACTCATTTTCAGACATAATATTCATATGTGCATGGATGATCATTAACTCATTCATCAGACATGATATCATACTGTGCATGTAATGATAAGTAATTATACTTATGTGATTTCCCAATGATAACTTTAAATGTTAACACCATTGACATCACAATGAAGATCTCAATAATTCATCAGACAGAATCATATCTGTATTATGACAATTAAGCACATGTATGTGCTTTACAGATGATAAATTCACAGATTCAACAACAATTGACAGTACAATGGAATCTTAATCTTTCTCATCATCATCAGAAATTAATAATTTTTCCTGGATGATAATTAAGCATACTGCTGTGTTTTTACAAATGATACATTCACATCTGTTTACAATAATGAAATCACACATGACTTAGGCATGCTCCTTCAATGACATAGACTTATGTGATCACTAGGAATACTTATGAGATTCACAAAGGATGCTTCCTCATGTGTAGCAATAATTAACTTACACATGGATCCCCACATGCTCTCATATATTTATGTGATATACTCAATCCACATTCATTCATTATGAATCCTAAGCATTCTTGCTATGGCGGTTGACTAAGCATTATTATGTGGCACAAATATTAATTCCACATGTTTAACAACAATAAAAATACATTTGCCTCACCATATGGTTGTTTTAACCCATTACACAATTACGATACCTACAGGAATCTATTTGGTTCTCATGTGCTTATGAAATAAGAAACAAAAATCTACCTGTCTTTTTATGTGCTCATGTAACAAAAATATACTTGACTTATTACACATTACACTAATTTGTCTTACATGTTTTGGCACATTTAAAATAGTTTTCTTACCACTGCACTAAGTATACTTAGTTTCTTACATCTTAAGGTACTTACCAACTTCTAAATCACTACTGATTGAGTTGAACTACTTAAGAAATATAATGTACAACTAGGTCTAATGCTTATACATTAAATAAGTTGTTTAGCAGGGAGAAAAATAAAACTGACTGTGGTCTTCTTAATGGACAGTTTATAGACTATTATAACTGAATATATTATTTAGTTTCTACTAAATTAATTCCTTAAGAACTGACCACATGGGTTTACGACACATTGACGTACCACCAACTTCTTGAAAAGGTTTCCCTGACTAACTAATAATAAAATAAATATTGTATTTACCTTATTCTAATAGAATGACTTCCAACACCTCGGCGGCAGGTTTCTGAATTTGAATGCCATGTCCTAGGCTGAATGCTTTCCTCTTTTCATTCACAATACTAAGTTATATTTGAATATTCGATTGGGAGGATGATCTCACTCCAGCATCTGCATCCGATCTTTCTGCCTCGAGTGTGTATGTTTGTGAAAAACAGGCCGTGTTCCGAACGTTCGTCTTTTTATGTAGCTTTCTCCGGTTCAAGTTTTGGTTGAATGTCGCAGTTGCTTCGTATTGTCGTAAAATGAGTCGTTGTAAATTTAGGATTGTAGAAGCGGAACAAACCATCCCTGTTGCGGTGTAAGTCTCAAATGTTTTACGGGGAAATATCCACAGCAAAGTTGCGGCTTGCGAAAATATATCATAAGCTGCATCATTCTTTTTTTCTCCTGGTGGTAGAGTATCCTTTAATGGTGTTATCAGTTATCAGTTATCAGTTGGGGTATCTTCATTGCACTCCGGACATGTCCATAGGTGCTCAGATCCTCCCCCCAGCATATGCATCAGCCTCCGGTGGCTAATAGTGCCAGTTCTGTGTTGGTTGACGAGGCGCTTTGTTTTCCCGATGTACCTCTCGCGTCTGGCTGTGCCGATTCTTACTCCCAGGTCTTTCATCCTGGACAGCGATGTGGAATCACTGACGTCAAAGTCCTCTGTTCTCGCCATATCTTTAAGGACGTTAATAACATCGGCACGATCCATGGGCTGGCCATCTACAGGGGGTGCAGAGCCAGCCAGTTTGTCAGCTCGTTCATTTCCCTCGACTCCCGCATGTCCCTCGGACGAAGATGAAGGTGACTTTACGGACAACAGACTTCCGCAGCGATTCAGTCCACTGTCTACGTACAGATCCAGCTTCGACCTTCGGAATCATACTCATTGAATTACTTAGTACACACACGTTGGTATAATGCTGTTATTCCAGCCATATGAAAGCCTGAGTAACTGCCATCACCTCCATTGTCATGCTGCTCGTGGTCATAGAGTGGGCACCACTGGATTCTTGAACAGTTCGGCCCGCTGAACGGGCTGTAAATGCTCACGCACTTTAATGTTGTAAAAGTAGGTAACGTAAGGGACCATATTACATGCCTAAAGACGCATTGAGCATATGGTCAGTCAGATCAGAGACGACGAAATAAGAACAGTTAGAAATGTGTAACTCCTGCAAAGAAATTGTGTTTTAATATTAATATAAGAGGCGTTCATTTGAAATCCGTTCGTGCCGCACCACGTTTATTTCCGTACGTTGAACAGGATCATGTCATAGTCATGTGATAAGTACTGACCAATGAATAAAAGAGCAAGTGCTTATCGTCCCAAGATGCATAGGTTCTGTTTCTAACCGTTGAGAAAATGGACGGGTTGATCCATAATCCGTCCAAAGAAGCTCAAAGAGCGGTGATTCAGTTTCTTTCATTTGAATGATGTCGACCAGTGGACATTAATCGAAAAATGCAGACAGCGTACGGTAACAAATGTGTGTCGAAGACAACAGTGTCAGACTGGGCACGAATGTTTCGTAAAGAACGTCAGTTCACGACAGATCTTCGACGGCCGGGTCAAGCGCATACTGTTGCAACAGAAAAAAACCATCGCCAAAATTGATGCAGCAGTACAGATGAACCGTTGTCGAAGCATACGTTCGCTAGCGAAAGAATGTGATGTGTCAATCGGGACAATTCAAAAGGGCGTTCGTAAAAAACTGCAATATCGGAAGATGTGTTCACAGTGGGTATCACGGATGTTGACCGACCACCGAAAAGACGAACGTATGGGATGGTGTTTGAACCACTTGCTGAGTTACAGAGTGGAGGGTGGTGTATTTCACTTCTGCATAGTGACAGGCGATGAATCATGGTATCACCCCTTTGAGCCGAGCAGCAAAAGAAAGAAAGAGAGAGAGAGAGAGAGAGAGAGAGAGAGAGAGAGAGAGGAGAGAGAGAGAGAGAGAGAGAGAGAGACAGAGAGAGAGAGAGAGAGAGAGAGAGAGAGAGAGAGAGAGAGAGAGAGAGAGAGAGAGAGAGAGAGAGAGAGCATGCAGTGGAAGCATGCTGGATCACCACAAGCCTCAAAATTCAAGTTACAGGTTTCCGCTGGTAAGGTTATGCTGAGCGCATTTTTTGACCATGAAGGGCTATTGTTGGTCGACTTTAAAGAACCTGATATCAACACCAACTCTACTCACTACTTGCAAACACAAGACAAGCTGCAAAAAGACATGAATAATAAACGACCCGGCATGCTTTCTCGCTGTGATTTTGTTGCACGATAATGCTCGTCCGCATGTCGCAAAGATTGTGCAGGGTGCAGGAAGCATTAGCAAGGAAGAAGTGGGAAATTCTGCAATATCCAGCCTATAGTTCTGATTTGTCACCATGTGATTTTCATTTGTTCGGACCTCTATAAAAAGCTATCAAGTGTCAACGATTTCACACAGATGCAGACGTAATGAACGCGGTAAACACTTGGTTCAGTGAGCAACCACAATCCTTTTATGCAGACGGCATTCGCCGCCTGCCTAAGCAATGAGATGCTTGCCTGAATGCCTACGGCGACTTCTTCTGACCAACCCATGGAGCATAATTCATTCAAAATGAATGCTTTGTTTAATTCTACCACACCTGTTAATGTGTTTTTCATGGTTTTGTAATAAAGCAATTGGAACTGGTTTCAAATGAACGTCCCTAATACATTTTATAATTTCTTTGTTTTTCATTAAATCTGATTGAGTTGTTCCGTTACTATTGAAGATTTGTATAATGGAAACGTCGTTTGATGAGTCGTAATATACTTATTTTTATTTTGTTATTATATTTTGTGTGACATTTTTTGTTTGTTTGGGGGTGTGGGGGGGGGGGGGGGGGGTGGAGTTTAATCTCTGAATCTCCCGCCCCCTCCCCCTTGTGATTCATGTTCACCATTTTGGAGTTCGTTGTAAGGTATGTAGGCTGTGTCCGCGTTGAGTATATCCCACCTTGAGGCAGGAGTTACAGCTACCTAAGTGTTCTTATTTCTCGTATAGTCAATCAGTTTATCACGGAACAGTTTCCTGTTATGGGTCTGTTGTGTGACAGGGTCATCGCGTGTTCTAGGCCCGAATGACGGAGGGATCGGTGGCGAGTCTTTCCCTCACATGGGAAGGCGACGAAGAAGGCGTCGAATCCTCGTCCTTAACTACACTACCGCGCCCGCTGAACATGTGATGCCAGACCCATAGTTGTTATAGGCCATACGCCTTTACTACGCAAGACATTTCTTGGTATCTATACTAGGCTGCCTTGCCTAGGGGTTAACGTCTTTCTCCGTAATTCCGTATATTCTCGTGAGTAACGTAACCTGCGCGGGAATTGGTAACGGTTCTCGCCGCTTCGGTAACTTACGGGGTATGTGAGCCGGTCGATCAGAAAGCAATGGCAAACTACTGAGCGTAATCTTGCCTAGTACGTCAGCAACAGCTGACAAATGCTGATGATGACTGCAATCCCCTGTAAGGGATATGCAAATTAAAAAAAAAAATACTAGGCAGGGTCCACATGGGAGATCAATTTCTACATTTCGAATTCACCCTGACGCGGATCGAACCCACAACCACCGCGACAGTAAGCTACCTCGGATAACGTGGTAGATGGCTGCATTATTTTCCTGTTTTCCCTGAAGAATGCGTTCTTGATTGTTTGGAATTTGCAGTTGAGGATGTATATAGGAAGCGGTTGTACGCCCATTGCTAACCGTCCTCAGTCGCCACTTGTGACACGCTTAATAGGTTGTGATGATGCTGTTCTTGACTTCCATGCGTGCTCTAGATACAAGTGTGTGCACTGACACTATGCATGGTTAATCATCTGTGAAAATACGGATACGACCACTTTTCAAGTTCTACGATAAAGGGTTATATTTCTGTCTTAAGTCGCGTCCTCCATTACGTTTCCTTCTAAACCACCATGAAGTTACATGTGGTCAAATTATTTCAGTTGTGGTCAAATTATTTCAGTTTCCCAGACACGATGCTGTTTATGAACCATTTTTCTAAGACTGTATAATGTCGGTATTTTTCTCCCACTTGATCAAAAGCAGCTAAAGGATTATTCTGAACTATTTACATTCACGACGTTCGATTTACTCCTCATTGCCTCATTGCCACGTTTTCCCGCAGGTAACACAAAAGTTCTCGAAATGTTCGCTTGTATTCGATTGTTGGTGTTTTACTGTAGATTTGCAATGCAGTTTAACTTCATCTGGACAGTCGTCATTGTTGTGGATAATGAAACACATATATAAAAAGTGTGTGGTATTTTCAATTTCATCATTGTTGGTTGTAATGTTTGGTTGTTAATTATTTTGTCTGCACCAGTTTGTTATGTTCCGAAAAATATGCTGATCTTTACTGTGTCGTTTGATATATACTGGTCTAGTCTTTCGGCACTGTCTAAGATGAAAACTGTGTCATGTGCATATCTGGTGTTTAGATGCTGATTTCCAGCAATTATAAATGGCTTACAACTGTCGCAAGATTCATCACGTTGTTCCATTATCGTTACATTTTCTGCACAGGTGTTGAACAGGTACTTTGAGCATATGACAACCCTCTTTTTCCCCGTTGAAAATCACACCAAACTGATATTTCATCACACATTATGACAGCTGCTTGTTGCTTGCGGTGCAATATTTAAATTACAAATGCGTTGAAATTCATCATCATCAAGTGCCGTGCCGGCTGGCGTAGGCGTTCATGGCTCTCCACAGATCTCGGTCTTTGGTTTTCTGGATCAACTCTGCTGCTGATATTCCTCCATGCCACCGTCTCAATCCATCCAGCATCATTTCTCTTGGTCTGCCTCTGCCTCTCTTCCCCTCAATCTTTCCAGTTGTTACGATGTTCTCCAATGCCTCTCTTCTCATCACGTGAACGAAGAAAGATCTTTGTCTCTGTCTTATTGTTGTATATAATGTTCTAGTTTCATTAGCCTGTTTCAGGCAGTCATCGTTAGTTACCCTGGCAGTCCAAGGAATTCGCAACATTCGTCTCAGGAACCACATCTCTGTTGCTTCTAATTTCTTCTTACTTTGTTCATTTACATTCCAAGATTCACTACCATACAGCAAAACTGGTTCTACATAGCATTTCAGCACTCTCTTTCTTACATTCAGTGATAGTGACTTATTGCACAAGATACTCTTCATTTTCTGAAATGCGGCTTTTGCCTGCCCTATTCTGCTCCTAATCTCTGTTGTACATCTTCCATCTGATGTTATAAATGCCCCTAGGTATCTAAAATTATCCACTTTGTTAAGGATTTTTCCTTCTATTTCTATGTCACATTTTGGTGTCACCATTTTCTTTGATATTACCATTGTTACTGTTTTCTTGATATTCAAGGAGAGTCCTGTCCTTTCACTCTCTGTTACTACAACGTCTAATAATTGCTGTAGGTCTGTTGAATTATCCGCCACCATTACTGTGTCATCTGCATAGCGTATATTATTTATATTATAACCTCCAACTAGTATTCCTGGCATCTCTCTCATTATTACTTCGCTATACAGGGAGAAAAGATCTGGTGACAAGACACACCCCTGTCGTACTCCTAGCTTTATCTGTTCGTAACTACCCTCTTTATTTCCCATTTTAATTGCTGCTACTTGGTTCCAGTAAACATTCTTTATTATTCTTAAATCTTTTCATCAATGTTGATATCTTCCAACATTTTAATCAGTTTATCATGTTTTACTTTATCAAATGCCTTAGTATAATCTATGAAGCACAAATATATGTCTCTCTGTTTCTCTATTGACCTTTCTATTAGTGTCCGTAATGTATAAATTGCATTGTTTGTGCCCTTTCCTTCCACAAATCCATACTGTTCTTCACTAATTTCCATTTTTATTTTCTTTTTGATTCTTCTCATTATGATTCTGAGTAAAAGCTTAGTGATATGGTTTATGAGGTTAATTGTACGAAAATCTTTACAATCAATTGCTCCTCGTCTTTTTGGTATAGCTATAAGTACAGATTTCAGCATATCACTGGGTAAATATCCACTACTGTAAATATCATTCAACATTTTGGTTAATATATCTACTCCAAATTCTCCCAACACTTCTTTCTTGTTGTGGTATGCTGTTGAATGGTAACCTACATGCCTACCATTTGACTAGCAGCTTTCTAATAAAATATAGTGCTGCTATAACCCCGACTTTAGTCCTGATTTCTTCATTTCTGATCTTATCTCTTCTTGATACACTGAGTATTCCTCTCAGGAAGCTCATTTCTGTTGTTGTGATATTTCTTTTCTCTTTTTCTGTCATTGTCCAGGTTTGGCATTGGTAGCATAGAGTTGGTAGGAAGATTGTGTTGTGAAGTGCTTTCTTAGTTGTTATTGATACATGTTTGTTCTTTAGTATTGGTGTCATTTGTCCAATGAGTTGGTTTGCCTTATTGCATCTATTTTCAATCTCGTCTTATGATCTGCCATTTGATGATATTATACTTCCTAAGTATTTGAAACTCTTTACTTGTTTCAAGGGATGTTCGTTTAGGTGAATTGTTTTTGTTTTTTTCTTCTTTAGTTATAGTCATTACCTCTGTTTTGCTTGTGCTAATTTTCATGTTATGTTCCCTACACATTTCGTTTAGACTTCATATGGTCTTGTAATTCAGCTTCTGATTTTGTTATTAGTGCTTGGTCGTTCGCAAACAAGAGGTGAATTAGTTTGTGTTTTGAATCAAGCAATGGAACGGTGTAGAAAATACAGGCAGTAAACATTTGGTGTTTTTTTTTTTTTTTTGAGAAACATACTGAGAATATCATGGACTGAGAAGAAAACAAAAGCTGGGCTTTTGCTGAGGTTTTACAAGCTGCAATAGTTACAAGATTACACATAATAAACGTAATGAAACAAGAAATGACACGTGTAGGATACATGAAAAAAAAGAAGTCGAACAGAGACATTACCCTTACTTGGGGAACATTCTAGAAAAGATAGGCATGGGAAAACGTATGTGGAATATGTAAATATCGTGTCAGAAAATTGTAATGTAAAGAACACCAAGTTTATCAATATGTCAAATTATAGAGAGGATTGAAGAGTTATGATTGCCGTTGTCTGCTTCAAACCAGGCCCGTGTAGAAGACGACCCAAGCAATTCATTCATTTTGAAAGCGATATGGAGAGTGTAAGAAAAGCATGTTTATTAACAGGATTTCCAGCCTCAACGGATGGCTTTTGGAACATAGAGTTAAATTATAGGCAGTATGCCAAATATTTCATGAATGCCAGCATGAATATCCTTTTAATGCCACAATTCTTGGATTTGTAAACAATGTATTTCTCATTTCAGGAGATCATTCATTATTGAGCTTTGTTAACCTCGGGTTATCGACAGTGGATCGGAGTTAAGTTCCTCGTAGTAAATGCATATTTTCATCGCCCAGAAGGTTCTTTGGTGTATTCGAAGCTGACAAAATGGTTTAGGATGTTTACCTGAGAAAATCGTATCTTAGATATCCATGGTCCCAATACGAATGGTATCAGTTGCAATCTGCTTATGTGTCCGTCTGGAAGTTCCTCGGAGCACTGCGTGTTACCATATTCTGTGGTCACTCAATGCCGCACCATACTGTCCATACAATGATAGTGTATCTGTTCTTCCACACTATACAACCGATTTCAAAGGGCCATGACAACCTGTGCTTTCTTGTGTGTCAATATCCAACCCAAAAGTGCAGATTGAGACACTTTGTCCACCTGCTCGTTTCCCAACATATAAGCCCTGTGGGGAAAAAAATCCAACGAATGCTTCCTCTCTTAGATTGATGTACTCTGCACGAACCACACCTGTCTTCTTTATCAGACTATAAGTTGTGGTATCATACGCCAGGCTCTCCTGCACTACACACCGCCCAGTAATTTTCGCCATGAACCCCCAGGCAATTCTTTTGCATCTTAGCAAAGAACCATCGGTGTAGAGGGTTGATTCACCTGGGTGCTAATTGCCATGTTGCAATTATTCACCCCCACACCCTCGCCGTCCTAATCAGCGCTCCAACTCGCTATGCCCAACATCCCCAATCCAGTGTGATAATGCCATGCACGGGTCTGCCATTTTCTCTGGCAGGGTAAAAAATTTAAAACTCGTTTGTCAGTGGATCATAGCCTACCTGTTATTTTCCTAGTGCTTAGTTTACTCACACGAAACGCTCTCTCACTGCGTAGTTATCTGTATTCGCCTAGATTTTATGTTTCGTTTATTTATCGTAGCCGACAAAACAAATTTTGTGACAAGCTTCGACCCCGGACTCTACACAATAATGATGATTAATAAGACAGCAAGCATTAGCAACAGCAGACACAGCAACAAAAACCACAGCTACAACAAGTGCAAATTTCGCTATAACAAAAATAGCTAGTAATTAGAGAAAACACCGTTTCTAAATGAAGCCAGCAAAAGCAAATAATTCTTTTCATAATTAACATTCTAAGCTAGCGCAGACATTTTTGTAATGAAAATGAAAAATGCTGATTCAAGTAATGGCGACATTGACAAGATTAATGAGGGCGAATAAACGACAAATAACGTTGTCAACTTGGATTGCAGAAGATAAAAATCAGAAAAAAACAGAAATAAAAGGGTTTTTAACTTGGGAGATAACCTTGTTTGACATCGGTACAAAGAACTATGGTTGTTTTTTTACCCCACGCAATTTTTCTTCGTTCTGGATTTTTATGAAATATTTCACGTTGGCAGATGCTCATTATCTCAGAATTTCATTTTTAAAATAAATTCTTGTTGAATATATCTAATTTTAGACAGCAGAAAGTACTGTCTAGTGGTCTTCGCTATGATTATCATGATATCTTACTGTGAACACTGAGAAAATAAAACCCCAGCCTTTCTTGAAAAATAATACAATCCCTGAGGTGAAAAAGGGACAAATAAGCATCTGTTAAAGGATTCAATGTAATGACTAAGTTATACAAGTCTTAGAAGACTTCTCAACAGGAAGTTGCATTATTAGACAAGACTTGTTGGCATATGATTGCGAACGAAGCCAAAGCAGAACTGGAAAGTCTATGCCTGGAGGGCTGTAATTCAAACTCAACGGCATTCTGTAGGAAGTTGAGTTCCAAGAAAATGGAGAGGGTTGAGAAATTGCCGGGGATATGTTGACCGTTATCAATAGAATTCAAGAAGTACAGAGTCAACCAGTGGTTCTAAAACTGTAAGTCAAGAAGGACTGTGGCTGAGTGGTTCACCTCATGCTGAAATCCATGCCACACAGGTATGCCAATGATGAGAAGTAAGTGTGACGGAAAGGTTCAATCGTAGGGCGTGTTATGGAAGGAGAAACTGCAAGTCGTGCCACACTGGTATGCCAATGCTGATAAGCCGTTGTGACAGAACGATTCAATTTTAGGGTAAGTTATGGAAGGAGAAACTGCATTCCGTTCCGCACAGGTATGCCAATGATGAGAAGTAAATGTGTCGGAAAGATTCAATCATAAAGTATATTATGGAAAGAGCACTTGAAACTCAACCGAGATTGTGGCTTAGGGGATAGTGAGAAGCACAGTTTCACAATTCCCCTTCATACTGAGTCCGGGGTTTGAAATCAGCTGCGGTCGATGTTGATAGAATGCGGCATCGGCAGTTCAAACACTACGGAACTACCATTACCTAGTAAATCACGCAAATAAAATTGACAAAACTGCTTATAGTACTCTTCCGGTGTAGGACAGGGGGAGTCTTGAACCTGGGGAAATAAGGCCGCTTGGCTAGTGCAGCCGTGAACTGTGCAGATTAGAGTTTTTTCTCGTCCCCCCTTCCCCCGACAGAAAAAAAGAACAGCATCCAAGGATTCGAACCCGGGTTTCCTGAATTGAAGTCCGGAGTTCTAGCCACTCGGTCAGACACAAACAGTCAATACATGCTGGAGTTGATTGCAACATCCTGTATAAAGACTCGCAACGAACTTTTTATCATGAAACCAGAGATGGTGTAGCCAGTGACTCATAGAAAGACTGCTTGGTTCACTGACCCCTATAGAGACCCTGATCCATCACCAATGGGGTGATCATTAAACAAGCGGCTCTACTGAAGTCTGCACACACAAAACGTAGAGATGGAGAAAACAGGTAAATTCAATTTCACAACGGAGCGAGGTGAAGTAAGATGGTGCCCAGGTGAAGTAATCTTAGTAACAGCTAAAGTAACAAGGTGCCGAGACGAAGTATCATGCTGCCCAGGTGAAGAAGGGTGTGTCCATATAAGAAGGATAATATTCAGGTGATGTAGGATGGTGTTCACTTATGTATGCTGGTGTCAAAGTAAAGAGGAATGTGTCCATGTTAGTAGGATGGTGTCAGGTGAGTAGGATGATGTCCATGCAAGTAAGATGGTGTTCACGTAAGTAAGATGGTGTCCATGTAAGTTGGACGGTGTCCACGTGAAGTAGGATGATGTCCATGTGAGTAAAATGGTGTCCATGTAAGTTGGACAGTGTTCATATTAAGTAGGACGTTGTCCAAGTGTAGTCGATGATGTTCAGATAAAATAGGACGGTATCTGCGTGAAGTAGGATGGTGCTAAGATGAAGCAGAATGGCAGAAAAGCTTTAAAATGTAAGATTCTCTCTAAAGTAAATGACAATTAACCATCCTTTTGTCAGGTCTTGAAAGGAGAAATATAAGAGTACAGTTGTGTGCGAGTTAACGATTTAGAAGGTGTGTCTTATCAGTAAGAAATTGATTGTGGCGTCAGGACAATTCTCTAAAGTGAACAGCCAGAGAAGCATAGTGTGGGCACCATTGGATAGAAAAGTCGTCGAAGTCCTAAAAAGGACTTGCAACTATCCTAATATAACTTTGATGTGTCGCTTATTCTACCCTGGGCAGTGGGTTAGAGTCGAGTCTACTGACAACGAAATCCTAAAATCCCACATCAGCTTAGGCTAAATCCCAGTCCGCACGTGCTGTGCTGAATCACAACAAGTGACATCCCCCTGTGCTTGTATGGAGGTCAGCACGACAGAATGGATAAGAACGCTCGTTCTTAAGCATACGGTGCGCTAATGCTGAGGTAGCGGTTTAACCCCTACACAGATCAGTTGAACTAAAATGATGATTTCTCGTCCTTGATATGGGGGGGGGGGGGGGTAAAATACAAGTAGCTCATAAGTCGGAGTGGGTTCGTCTGATGGTGTGGGACACTAGTAATAGGGAAAGCAAATCCATATGCAAAATTCAGTCCAGTGCTACTAGAAGTAGCGTGTATGAACTGCACTTGAGTTTAAAGCGAGCTAGAGCACACACAAAAAAAATGCCTGTATGTTAAGCTCCATCCAGTCCGTTGTGCGTATACCTCACATGTTCCTAATATTACGGAGAGGTAGAGGGAAATTGGCACAGGAACATGAGAGAAAATCTCTACACCAGCCACACTATGATAGACGTAGTCCTTGCCAGGCCTCTGACGACATGATCGTCAATCCAATATTGTTATAGAACAGTGGTTCTCAACCTTTTTTGGCCCGTGCCCCCCTTCACAATATTTTCAGAACGTCATCCCCCCCCCCCCTTTTCGTATTTCCTACCTAAACATTTGGCCCACGCCCCCCTTCACCATATTTTCAGAACGTCATTTCCCCCCCCCCTTTCGTATTTCCTACCTAAAATCCCGCCCCGCCCCTACATAGTATACGTAATAATGGAAGCTAAATTTAATAGCACATACTAAAACAAGTCTAGACGTCCACTTTGTCATGAGTCAAATGACAGTGATGCAGGCAATGGATGAGTTAGCGCATCAAAGAAGAAGAAAAGGGTGTCACAAATGGTGAACATTGTGACACCAACATTGAACGCAATTTAGACGTCATGATAGGACGTCACCTAACGCCATAACGGCTTAAGCATGGGGTGTGTGCCAGCGGACAAGGTGATCGGATGTGCTTTCAATATCAGTCTCGGGAGTCAAACCGTGACCGAAGTTCATAAGTCACCAAGGCAGCGCTAGCTGGTGTATGGTGAGCTCCAGTTGAAGGTAGGAGTAGTATATTGGATTTGCATGATACACTAGGCGGCTGGCCTTTTTCCCCAACACTTTCACTGGTCTGTGGAGATGATTTCTGGTTAACGTGCGGGAGTGCATGGAGAGAGAGAATGACTGAAGTCACATCAATCCCACACTCATTACCGTAGTCAACGATCAGCTGTAAGAAATACATTGCAGTTCATTCCATCAGTATATGCGTTGAGTCGTTGTTGTGGAATTCAGATGGTTACCCTGTCCTGTGTCAGAATGCATCAATATATGCTGTCATGTACCCCTGATGCCCAGAGCCACATAGAGCTTGAGGTGAGCTCGCTACATTAAGAGCCTGAACTCGTATCATTGTAGAGGAAGCAACCTCACCTCTTGACATGGGACATCGTCCGAAGAGATTTGAACCATTGGTTTTGACATTGGAGCGTCACCCGAAGAAATTTGAACCATTACCTCGTGACATAGTGACGGTCAGTTTCTCAGCCTGATAAAGAAACACATTCATGAACACGCAACTTATCTGTAAATGTGAGGATCATGCCGATCAATAGCTGGTGATCAAGTGGCGCATCCTGGGTTTGGGTTTAAATTTGTCTTATCATCTTTAAATGATTAACCGCACGGTCAGTGTCAGTTGGAGACTGTTTTCTGGATGCTAAAGAGGCGGTACTGTACTAATTGTCCGAGAGCCGTATATTGACATTATCGCTCTGATTGTTGATCTAGATAGAGAACATTGCTTACGAGTTATTATACTCATTATAAGAGCAAGATTGAAAGTCTAAGTGGACTATTTTTGGAAAAACTATCAATTACCAGTTTGGGGTTAAAAATAGATGTCACGATACATAGGAGACACACGTGATACGGAAGATTTGTAATAACTGATTGATATCAAGATCTACAAAGGCAGTGATTGTCGGATCGTCATTGGGTTACCTTCGCTGGTTGATTGTATCGTCTATCCCAACAACAGTTCGTCACAGTGACATATGTTCTACGGAAAACGAATTTTGTTTTTCCAGTGCTATTCAAGTGTAAAAGATAATCAACGCCTCGCTGAGGCTGTATCAACACAGTGGTCATCTTAGTGCATATAGACAGCGCATTACAAAATAGTGCTAAACCTGATAGCTACATGTGTAGCAAATAACACTCACATCAGTCAGGCTCCTTCTAGGGCTGATCACGGGCATCGTGCTAGAGTGTTATTCTCATAATTGGTGTAACCTACGACAGTTCAACTTTTTAAACATATACGGAAACGGATGAATTAACGCCTAAGTACAACGAAAGGACACAGTGATGTCATGTATGAAGGTACGCAGACCTTGGATTTCAGGAACGTACATATAAACTCATCAAAGTCTGCTTACGGAGTAACATCGAACAAAATTTTTTATCAAATCGAGTGGATTGGTCTACTATCAAACTGTTGGAAAAGGTTTACTTATTCTTGAGCTAAGTATTTATTTGTTTGTGGTTTGTCAGTAATTAGTTATGGTCAGAATACTGTAATTTTGCACGCATTTATTTTGTCTTTATTATCGTGATGACGTCATAGGCGTGATACACAATTTTATGCTATTTTGTGTTGTGAGGTCTTATGCGCGGTGCATTATTGAGTTGTTACATAATGCTGGAATCTAAAGAACTTTAACTCTGTCTATACTGTAACTGCTGAGTTATAGGTCGTGTCTATTATAAAATATTTGTCATTTTCATTATTAATGTATCTAATTGTAATTTATTAATTATTTTTTTCGACTTTCTTCGATTTTTTCTGGGGATTTTAATACTTATAAGCCATGTTTATGGTTTGGTAAAATTTTTTTTTTCTTTTCATTCATTTCGCACTTTGATTATTATTGAATATTGTAGAAACATAAAAACATGTCATCATTACAGGATTTTGTGCAATTGGGAAAGATGCAGGTTTGACAGGAGCAGATCTTATATCGTGGTCGGAGAAACAATTTACAGATTTTTAAGCTCACGAAAGGAAAGAAAGAGTTGCGATTAGACAATTGAAAAGGATCGACTAGATGAACAAGAGAGACAAAGAGTATTTTAGAAGGAAAAAATGGCTATGGAAAATGACAGAATTGCAGCTCAAATTGCAGCAGATAAAAGAGGATAGCCGCAGAAAATGACAGAATTGCAGCTCAAATTGCAGCAGATAAAAAGAGGATAGCCGCAGAAAATGACAGAATTGCAGCTCAATTGGTTGCTGATAAGGAAAGGATGGCATTGCAAAACGCTGCAGATAAGGAAAAACTAGATAGAGAAGCACAATTAAGAGAAAAAAAGATGGCTTTTAATCTTTAGAAATTGAATACAGAAAAGCTCCCGAAGGAAAAAGAATTGGAGAATAACTTCAAAATGAAACAATACGAGAAAGGGCAAGGATGAACAGATTGCTAGAAAAAAAGTGGAGGCACAATCCACAGATGCCATTAAGAAATATAATGGGGGGTAAAGACATACTCCAACTCCGATTCCGTCTCTGCATGGCTAACTAATTTTGAGCTAATCTTGAGACACTATGGAGTTGCAGAGACCGAATGGGCAGTTTTGCTGCATAGGCACTTAAGTGGTGAACCTTTGCAGGTTGTAGAACTGATCCCAGATGAGTTACGTAGTGATTACTCATACATTCGAAAGAGACTGCTGTCCATTTTTTTCTTGACGAATTTGGGCCCTTTGTGCATCATTCAAAAATCTTAGTCCTAAAGCAGGACAGACGTTCCTTGACTTCTCCTCTTTGACTCAATTAACATTGATAAATGGGCTCGATCAGCCAATGTTACTGATGACTACAAGAAGCTACGTGACTTGATTGTTAGAGACAAATGATCTCGGCGGTTCCTCCATCTATGTCTACCTTTCTTATTGAACAGAAATGTTCGAGTATACAGCAGATGGATGAAAAGGGAGAGTCTTTCTTCGACGCCCACAAAGACATATTTAATAATAGTTTTTTCCCCCTGGTGGAGACAAACGCATGTGATAGATTCCCTCAGAAATCAAGGAGCAGGGATACAAAACACAACAACAGTCTGGTGGACAACATCAAAGGAGGGAAAAACAACAACAACCAAAGTATCAACCTTATGTTAAACACGAGAAAAAGGGTGTATGGACAACTTGTAAATACTGTGGGTTTACCCACGGCTCAAATCAAATGTGGACAAACATCCGCAGTTTGACAGTTACATAAAGAAATTAGCACTTAGAAATAGAGAAGATTTAACACCTATCAAAGACAAACACAATGCTTTAAATGTAAAAATTTTGGACATATGTTTTTTGCTTGTCCTTTAAAACAACTGTATAAAGAGGGAAACATAGGGATGCTAACATCTAGTAGTGACAGTGACTCGGACGAGACTAGTCATGCAAATACGGTAGAAGTGGGAAAATTCTCCCATCGACCCAACGTGTGATACATGCAAGATCTTTCACAAAGAGGGCAACTTGACGTGTGGGCATAAAATACATTGCAGGAGGCTAATGCGGTCCAAATTACCAATGGATCACTGATTGTACAACACGCCATAGTGAATGGAAAGAAATGTAGCTTAGTACGCGATTCCGGGTCGAGTATAGTGGGAATACATAAAAAGCTAATTAATGAAACCGACTATACTGGAGAGCATGTGACCTGTAGAACTTTTGGAGGTAGAAAGAAAAGGTTTCCAGTTGCCTGGGCTGATATAAACTGCCCATATTTTTCTAGGAAAATAAAGGTACTGCGTTGCCGGACCCATTTGTGGATGTCTTTATTGGGAAAAATCCCTGAATTATGTGATGTTTCGTGTGAGGACATAACAGAATGGGAAAGAAGCATATTGTAGCAAACACCGTTAATAATACACAAATACAAAAGGAAAGTCGATTACCTCATGATGGTCTGGTTTTAAACACACACATGTCACATCCAGTTATGGTGGAACCCAAAGATAATAAGACAGTTCAAGCCGCAGCAATAACGCTGCAACAGGACATCATACAAGTGGATAGAAAACCACGGACATATGACATATCAGTGACAGTTCCGTCTTGTAATATGTGTATGAAAACAGATACTTCATTTGATTTAGTCGAACTTTTTCTGGTTGATTTCCTTGCTATCTATCATAACAAAAAAAGTAATAAAATGTATAGCTAAGGTTACAGGGAGTGTGATTAAGATGGTACAATATGGTGTACGCCGGAAGGTGAGCCATATATAGGTATAATGATAAATTTTGTACAATGTATTCTACACCTGCCTGACGACACGGTATGACGAATCTGAGATTCCTTTGCAGGAAGCACATTCAATGATCAGTCCTAAGATCATTTTCGGAGCAAATAATGGTGTTGTGGTGGATGGTACCTGTTTACTGTCTGTCGTGTACATTCTTCCACAAGGTTGTAGGAAAATACTACATCTTGTCTTGTACTCTGGGAGAAAGGTATACGAATCACACAAACGCTATGAAATTACTTTATCGTTGGTAAATTCTGGTCAGAAATTGGTTAAATATCTGTTAGGAAGAAAATTCTTGGTCATCTCAAAGTGAATTTTACTAGCCGTAAATAAAACATGTAGCGTCATTGTGATTGTATTGTCATCATAAATATTGTTATAAGTGGAGTGTACTTATTTGTATTATTGTCTGGTTCATATTATCAATCATTTTTTTTTTTTTATAAGCGATTATCTTATCTAAAACCTAGGCTCAAATGGGCTGGGTAAGAGGAGCATGGCGAAATTTATATGTTGTATGGATCATATCTGAGATGGCGGAGGATTCTTTCACATGACCGCGCCAGTAGCGCCTTTCTGTTTATAGGAATTCTTATACCCTTTTTTTTTTTTCAGAATTATCCGTTATCATTCTACATTTATTATTTAAAGACATCACAAACGTAGCAGCCATAAAACTGAAATAGTACATCATCGTACATTCCTAGCAGATGGTTTTTTTTGTCGCATTCGGATGTTTGATTTTACGATAGAGCCAAATAAAACTGAATTTGCATTTCAGGAATTCAATTTTTTGAACATAAAATAATCTAGCTGATCTACTCGGGAGACTATAAATGAATTATGATAGTTTTTTGTATATGTAAAATATATATATATTTATGTTTTCTGATTTTTTTTTTTTTAGTGTAACATTACGGTAGGATGACTGTGGCTAAGTCTGAAATACCACAGATAAATATATAATTTTTTTTAAAAAAAAAGTATAGACTAACTTAGTCACTTGTTTTTATTATTATTTCAGAGAAACAGGTGAAAAGTTTCACGTGGCATAACCGATGTGTGTGGCTTCATTCTCTCACAAGCCAATATGGTAGTGGTGGTTTATAGATAATTTTAATTGTGGTATGTATAAGAAAAATTATGAACAAATTCATGATTTTCGAATTTTCAATATAGGACATAAACTCGAGGACAGAGTCTGTGCGGATCTCCGATCAAATTAATTAATTATATCTTAAGTGATATACATGTTTCATAAATGAATATGTTTATTGTTTTAATGTTATGTTTATATATTTTGTTTTTATAATTTTATGAGGATTGATATTTGTTATTTTAATTATCCAGACATTGATGTGTTGTAGTTCGTAATGTCAGTAGTATGTGCTGTGTTAACTATTGATCATCATACATATCATTTTCACGATGGATGAAGGAAGAGAAAGGAATGAAAGAAAATTAATAGACACAAACATATAGTAAACACTACACATTATAGGATACATAGATACATATAACAAATGAACAACACACTATAGCTATATAACACAGTGATATTGAAAATAGTTTTCCCTATCGACATGCTATAGCGAAAAGAAATGAGGGTGTGCCAGGCCGACTTGCAGTTGTGGGGATATATGTATTCACGTCAGGGACAATCAGTTGTCGACTACGGATCATGTGATCGTTGGGTATGCAACACTGGATGGTGTTTTTATTTAACTGACGGCACTCGGGGATATAGAGACCGTTAGTAGTTTTAAGGTGTCAACATATATACGCGATAACAGATCTTAATATATGAACTGGCGGTGTTTGAGCCTTAGTTAGTTACAAGTAGTCGGGCATGTTAACGCGATAACATCTCAGGGATCATTTATAGAATGTAGAGGTGGCGGTGTTCGGGACTTGTATTTTAGTCCGGTGTTCAATATCCCACGATCTAGAGTGGTTCACGTTGACAAACTAAGTTCCAAGGACGGTGAATGCGTTGTCTATCACAATAGGATGTAATTTACGTCGTGGACATCATTTGCCTGCATGTCAAGATAACATAGAAAATGGTCTAACGATCTTTTTCATTGTAGAGGGAGCAAAGCTGTCATGAGTCAAATGACAGTGATGCAGGCAATGGATGAGTTAGCGCATCAAAGAAGAAGATAAAGGGTGTCACAAATGGTGAACATTGTGACACCAACATTGAACGCAATTTAGACGTCATGATAGGACGTCACCTAACGCCATAACGGCTTAAGCATGGGAGTGTGTGCCAGCGGACAAGGTGATCGGATGTGCTTTCAATATCAGTCTCGGGAGTCAAACCGTGACCGAAGTTCATAAGTCACCAAAGGCAGCGCTAGCTGGTGTATGGTGAGCTCCAGTTGAAGGTAGGAGTAGTATATTGGATTTGCATGATACACTAGGCGGCTGGCCTTGTTCCCAACACTTTCACTGGTCTGTGGAGATGATTTCTGGTTAACGTGCGGGAGTGCATGGAGAGAGAGAATGACTGAAGTCAGCATCAATCCCACACTCATTACCGTAGTCAACGATCAACTGTAAGAAATACATTGCAGTTCATTCCATCAGTATATGCGTTGAGTCGTTGTTGTGGAATTCAGATGGTTACCCTGTCCTGTGTCAGAATGCATCAGTATATACTGTCATGTACCCCTGATGCCCAGACCGACATAGAGCTTGAGGTGAGCTCGCTACATTACAGAGCCTGAACTCGTATCATTGTAGAGGAAGCAACCTCACCTCTTGACACACATGAAACATGATTTGTGGGTCTACTTACTTTATAAATTGAATTTTAAAAGGGTGAGACGTACAGAACCGTACAGTATGAAGGGAAAAACAATATCAAGTAATCGGTTCTTGCATTAACGCGATCTTGAAATAATCTTAATCCCCCCCACCCTAAAATTTCCCCGGGGTGGGGGGGGGGGGGAATTCCCCACCTGTTGAGAACCACTGTTCTAGAAGATTCATAACAGAATCGATAATCACCGCGTATCAAATTTGTATCATTAAACGACAAGCGCAGTTGACAAGATTAATGCACTGTTTACATTCCAACCTGACCTAAAGATGTATTTATTCACATATCCGGCTGGCCTAAAGAAGTAATTATTCACATTCCAATCTGGCCTTCCCTACGAAAAAAAAAATAACGTTATCGCCTAAAAACTATACAGAAAATTTTTGTTTTATTTTTAATGTCTCCAGATTGTAAATTACCCCGTATAATTACACCGAAGTAACTAACGACGAGTGCCTTAAAGAGGCTGGCGAAACTAGAACATTATATACAACAATAAGAAAGAGACAAACATCTTTTTTGGGTCATATGATGAGAAGAGAGGCGATGGAGAACATCGTGACAACTGGAAAGATCGAGGGGAAGAGAGGCAGTGGCAGACCACGAGAAATGATGCTGGATGGATTGTGACGGTGGCATGGAGGAATATCAACGGCAGAGTTGATCCAGAAAACCAAAGGCCGAGATCTGTGGAGAGTTATGAACGCCTACGCTAGTCGGCGCGGCACTCGATGATGATGAACTACATCTGGCAATGTCAACTTTTTTTCCATTTGCTCATCATCATCATCATCTTCCACTTATGCCGTCAAGCGTCGTGGGGAGGAATAATTTGCGCTTCAGCGCCAGGTGGGCGGCACTGGATAGTGTCTTATATTGTCATAAGATAGTGTCATAATAAAATTGAAATTGTCTTCAAATAACCGTTAAGGTCATTGTTTGTGGTGTAATTAAATGTATATGGATGTTGTATGAACCAGTGTATATTATTCTTTAATATCTTTAACATGCGAGTAGACACATGTATACATTGCAACTTTTCAAAGTTGTGCAAAGTTTGAAAACTAAACTAAAAGAGGAAACACAAATTTAAACAATAGAAGTCAAATGCCTACAGCGAATTCCACATATAACAAAATGAGAAAGGAATCAAAAACGATGATTTAGGGAACAGCAAAAATGAACAGCGCCAGTGTTAGACTATTTTTAAGCAACAGAAATAGATGATTTAGCCAAGTACATGATTATCACAAAACAGCGCTATCTCGCAAAGACACTACGGAGATAGAACAATATGTCATAACTGCATATATTGATAGAATATACTAGATTGTAATTACCACAATGTAAGAAGTACGCATCTGAGCTCTCAACAAAAATCTCTTCTTAAAAAATGAATGCTAAAAGGCAAATAAGTGGTGGAGAAGAAGAAGAAGAAGAAGAAGAAGAAGAAGAAGAAGAAGAAGAAGAAGAAGAAGAAGAAGAAGAAGAAGAAGAAGAAGAAGAAGAAGAAGAAGAAGAAGAAGAAGAAGACGTTGTTGTTGTTGTTGTTGTTGTTGTTGTTGTTGTTGTTGTTGTTGTTGTTGTTGTTGAAGCAGCATCTATAGTGTTGTAGTAATAATAGTTGTAGTGAGTGTGGTAAAGGCAGTCATAGTAGTAGTAGTAGTAGTAGTAGTAGTAGTAGTAGTAGTAGTAGTAGTAGTAGTAGTAGTAGTAGTAGTAGTAGTAGTTGTTGTTGTTGTTGTTGTTGTTGTTGTTGTTGTAGCGGTGGTGTGGTGGTAGTAGTGGTGGATGAAGTGGTGGATGTAGTGGTGGATGTAGAAGGAGAACAGACGAAGAAGTACAAGATTATGACGCTGCTGACGATGTTAATTATAATCATGATGATTTCTACCTATTGCACTATATATTCCACTGCTGTGGAAATCCTGTGTCCTATTCCAACCCTTCCCCGCCCCCTCCTCCACAACCCCTTCCCGCGAAAGCATAAAGACTGGTTCCATGAAAATTATGAAGACACCAATCAAATGCTCACCGAGAAATATCTTCTCCGCAAGGCGTATTAGAAAGATCGGAAGTCAACATAAAAAACGATGCCTTCAACAATATTCGGACAGTCATTAAGCAGAAACGTCTGCGTATGCGGACATTCTATCTGTTGACGATACCATTCCATCTGCTGACGATACCATTCCATCTGCTGACGATACCATTCCATCTGTTGACGATACCATTCCATCTGTTGACGATACCATTCCATCTGCTGACGATACCTTTCCATCTGCTGACGATCCCCATTCCATCTGCTGACGATACCATTCCATCTGTTGACGATACCATTCCATCTGTTGACGATACCATTCCATCTGCTGACGATACCATTCCATCTGCTGACGATACCATTCCATCTGCTGACGATACCATTCCATCTGCTGACGATACCATTTCATCTGCTGACGATACCATTCATCTGCTGACGATACCATTCCATCTGCTGACGATACCATTCCATCTGCTGACGATCCCATTATCTGCTGACGAAAATTCATCTGCTGACGATACCATTCCATCTGCTGACGATACATTCCCTCTGCTGACGATACCTTTTCCATCTGCTGACGATACCTTTCCCCATCTGCTGACGATACCATTCCTTTGGTGACAATACTTTTCCCATCTGCTTACGATCCATTCCATCTGTGACGATACCATTCCATCAGGTGCGTAGTCCTTCTATCTGTTGACGATCTCAATACGTTTATTGACGATGTTTTTCCCCTCTATTAGCGATGTCTTTCCCCTGTTTTGACGATGCTATTCCTTTGTTGGAATTGTCTCTCCTCTGTTGATGTTATTCCATCTGTTGACGATCTCATTTCGTTCGTTGACGATTTTTTCCCAAACTTCAACGTTGTCTTTACGTTTGGGTGATGTCATTCCATCTGTTGAATTGTTTGTCCATCTATAAACTTTGCAATTGCATGCGCTAACGTGTAAACCCACTCTGTAAAGACATTCCATGAGCAAACGTTGTCATTCCAACTTTTAAAACTTTTAAATTCATGTCTTGACGATGTCATTCCTCTATTAACGTTGTCTTTGAACTGTTATCACTGTCATTCCATCTGTGGGGGCGTGACATTCCATCTCTTGCTCTGTCATTCCATTTCTTGACTCGTAAACCATCTCTTGACGCTGTCTTTCCATCTCTTGCGTGTCATTCCTCTGTTCACGCTTCATTCCATCTCTCTACGTTGTCATTCCATTTTTGATGTTTTATTCCAACGTGGACGCTGTCTTTCCATCTGTTGACGCTGTATTCCATCTGTTGCACTGTCATTCCTCTGTTGCCGTATCTTTCCCATCTGTTGACGCTGTCTTTTCCATCTGTTGCATGTCATTCCATCTGTTTACGTTGTCATTTCATCTGTTGACGCTGTCTTTCCCACTGTTGACACTGTCTTCCCCTTTTTTTTACGTTGTCATTCTCTGTTGACGGTGTCCCCCCCATCGTTGACAGTTTCATTCCATTGTTGACGGTGTCATTCCGTTTGTTGACTTTTCCCATTCTTGTTGACGTTGTCATTCCATTTGTTGACTTTGTCTTTCCCATTGTCGGGGCGTAGTCATTCCATCTCTTGACTATTTCATTCCATCTCTTGACTCTGGCATTCTATTTGTTGACGTTGTCATTCCCCTGTTCATGCTCCCATTCCATCTATTGATGTTGTCTTTCCCATCTGTGGTGGCGTTGTCATTCCTTTTACTCTATCATTCCGTCTCTTGACTCTGTCATTCCATCTGCTGACTCTGTCACCCTCTCTTGCTCTGTCATTCCTCTGTTTGATGCTGCCATTCCATTTTTGGGATGTTGTCGTTCCCCCTGTTTGATGCTGTCGTTCCACCTGTTGATGCGTCATTCCATCTGTTGATGCTGCCCATTCCATCTACTGATGTTGTCATTCCATCCGTGACGCTGTCATTCCATCTGTGGTGGCGTTGTCAATCCATCTGTTTAGTTGTCATTTCATCTGTTGACGCTGCTATTCCATCTCCTGACGCTATCCTTTAAATGTATTGTCAACTTACTCATTTACGATCATACCCAGCCTTCCCTTCATCATGTCCAATCACATTGTTGCATGATAACACAAGTTAAAAGCTCTGACCATGTTCAACCTAGATTACATTTAAATTTAGTTTATTAATTTTTTTTTGTGTTTTTTGTGTGTGTTTTAAATTTTGTTTTTTTTGTGTGTTTTGTGTGTGTGTGTTTTGTGTGTGTGTTGTGTGTGTGTGGTGTGTTGTTGTTTTAAATTTTATCTGTAATTATTCGTTGTATTCTTTTTTTTTTTATTTCTGGCTGTTTTATTCTAAGAACGCACTTTCCATAATTATGTGATTTACTATATTTTTAGTTTTACTGATGCTACATAACATAATTACAAGTTATTTATTTGCTTCATGCGTGTTTCTTATTGTTTTCTGTTGCTAAGTCCATACCAGCTTGTTACGGTTAGGTAATAAATTTAATTAGCCGTTTTCTACACCTGTTTTTTTGCTATATGTTGCATTTTATTAGGGAATTTCAGCGGTAGTATAGAACACTTTTTTAAGGACGTGGGGATTTTAAAAAAAATACCCGTGCTTCCGGGCGACCCAGTTAATGGCCTACCAGCAAAAGCTCTGGGTGTGCTGATGTCCTGCCTTATTTCGACGATATCGTCCACCGAGTGCCTAAAGGTTACACAAAAAGAAAGCTAGGACCCTTACCAAAAATTAAAAAGGCCCCCTTTTTTTTTAACGGGGCGTTGGGAAAAATTGGTTT